>CM038793.1:156760658-156840111 GCA_021764765.1 Vicia sativa
TTTCCGTATGCCATTAAGAATAACCAATGGAGACATCTTCAAAGTTAATGGGCGGAGGCTTAAGCCTTATTTTCAATGTCAAAGGTTGGACGAGTTGAGGTCATTACGTCTTACTCGGTGGGACAGCGGACCGTCCGAGCCATGCGACGATAAGCAGCTGGCCTACACAGGAGAAGCCCACGATTTTATTTAATGTTTATTTGTTCATTTTGTAGGTCATGGTTGATGTGTCTCAGCGATCAAAATTTGGAAGAGAGGTGTCGAATAAACGGGTTTGAAAAAGACAAAATTCATGATTTGGTGTGATTTGCGAGCCACGACACGACCACCCGTGTTGCTTGACCTGGCACAGTAATAGAAATGGTTTTAAATGTTAATTTTGTGGCGAGCAGGGGATGCAACATGGGCCTTCGTGTGGTGCAACACGACCCGTGTTAGCAACTCTTTGAAGATCATGGATTTGAAAGTTAATTTCGTGGCGAGCGAGGATGCAACCACGGGTGCCAGGTGTGTGTGCCGCGACGGCCCGTGTTGTGGCCTTCCGGAAGCATTTTTCTTGTTTACTTTTCATAACATCATCCGAGGTCCGACCGCGGGTGCCGGTAGCAGTGAAACTACTGACCGTGTCGTGGGAGAAATTTACAATTTTTAGTTGGGCCCCAATTTTATCCACTTTCCACTTTTAACTACTATTATTTACCACATATTATTTTATTATTCTCATTATACTTCTTCTAACTCTCTCCTCTCCAAGCCTAACCTCCATTTTATTTACTCTTCCTTTATGCGGCATTACCACTCACTAAAACTCCTCCCCATTGAAGAGTTGATCATCTCATCTCCATTGTTATTTCTACGGTCTCCGATTTGTTTAATCTCTGTCGAATTTTTTGATTTGTGTTATTACGGTTCTCACCATGCCTCACGAGAATCTTTGGAAAGGGTGTCATGAATCCTCCCGCCCTAAGAAAGCAGGCTTGGCCAGCATGGCGTCTTTCATGTAAGTATTCTATTTGAGGATAGGACCATCAATGCAGTATGTTCGATTGGTGAAGCGTAAGTTGATTAAGCAGTACATTTGTAATGAAACTCTAGATAACTTAGAAACATGAATGAGTACATAGGATATTTCATACTTTAGGCATGCTTGAATTGCAGTTTAGAGCGATCGACATTTAGTAGCATGCCTTAATTTTGAGTTCTTTAGATTTTCACTTAAATCATGGTGGAGCGAATACGATGAGGAGTATTTTGCACTCTCAAGTTTCGTTTGTTTGATAATGACCATTCTCTATCGGTCGCCGAAGTTGAGGCGCGTTCTTAAGCTCCGAGCTTTGGCCAAAGGGCACCTCCCACCACTTTTGTTGCAAGCGACTTATGGAAAGCTTAATTACGAGGGGCTACGAATATGTCATTAAGGGGAGAAGCTTCATGCATTCAACCCTTGTTCCGATGTGCCCAAAGGGTTGCTACCCCTTTACTAAAGATAGTATATCGGGGTAGCCACAAAGAAAGCTATACTTGCTCTATGGCATGCTAACAAGGAACTCATCAATATCGCATTGCCACTGCATATCACACAAGCGGGTAGCAATGCTTCTTGGTGACATTTTATTGGAGGGATGATCACCAGAATAAACTACCTACGCTACGGTCCCTGATGATGGAGGAACCACGATGGGAGGTAAGACTAAGATTGACTTAGCTACCTCACCACCAAAGGTATGATCAAAGTTTTAATAATTATTATTCCACAGATTTACCGTAATCACCATTTGTTAGCTTACACACTCCACGATTTTATTTCTATTGACAAACAAGCTAGCCGGTTGTATGCATAAGTCCTATACAAGGCGATAGAAAATTTTGATGCTTGTGCGGGTTCGGAAGGTGAAGCGGATAATCAACTGGTGAGGACCTATCCCGGAAGAGACTCTATCCGAATCACGGTGACTCGTCGGCAGGATTCGTGGAGCATGACCAAAAATAGAATGGGATGCGATCAAATGTGCTATATCCGTAGTGAGCGAGACAAAGCAAGCGATGACGAGAAAAAGAGGGAGGAGGCAGCTCCATGAGGGAAGCTCATTGAAATGCATGAGTGGATGCAGCGAGATGCGGTTGACCAGCTGACCACCTCGGTGATCTCGGTGAGTCCCCTCACACTTTCGTTCTTCAACATGAAACAACTGAGTTAGGTGTGTAATTGTTTATTTATTATTTTGCTTTGTTATTCTAGTTGTCTTCGTTTTCTTTCCCTGCCATTTTCTTTTAAGTTGCTTGTTTGGAAATATGAAATCCATTGTGAAAACACCGAGCTTGAGCGGAAAAAATTAATTAATTATTATATTTGGTTTTTGAGTGAGGTGAGGAGAAAGTATATAAAGTTGAGTGAAAAGAAACCGGTTGGGAAATTAGAAAAATCTTGATGTTGAGGTATAACACGAACACCTTGAGTCTGCGAGTAAGGAGCAGTCTAGCGTGTTTTGTGCCATGGTACTTTGATCGGAGTATGCCCGAATAGTTTCTATTGATGGTCGGGCTTAATCTATACTAAGTGTGTGCAAGGTTGATCGAGAAAAGCATTGAATAAAAAAAACGAAAAAAATGAATAAAGACAATTAGACAATCGATCCTTCTAAGTTGGGTAACCCTCACGGTTATTATTGACTAGCAGTTGAACCTAAAAGTCGTCCCTAAAGAAGAAAAAAGGGTGTAAATAAAAATACATGTGATCAATCTTGTGCATACGAAAAAATCATAAAAAGCCTTAAAAATGATTGTCCGAATAAAAGGGTAGAAAATCGAAAATAAGACCTAAAGCAAACATAGTTAGAGAGGTTACCACAAAGGAGATTGAGGTCCGTGGTGCACTGCGGTTTAGTGTTCGTGCGATACCTTGATTGAGAGAAGTACGGAAAGTATTCATCGGTGACTTAGAGCGAAAACTCACGTCTGATATCATCGTTTCATCCGAGTTTTAAGCTATTGATTGGGTTATTAAGGCTTATGCTTGAGGTCAACAAAGTTCAAGTTCGGGAGTTTGATCGGTGATCTTTTGTCGTACTTTCAAAGCGTTTCTTATGTTTTCATGAGTTTTCTTTTAGTATTTTAATTATGTTTCATCGGTATTCTCGATTAGGATAAGCAAGTCATGTGTCCATGTTTTCATCATTTCTGGTTAGTGCGTGTAATTTGGTTGTTTATGTTTCGGGTTTCAATCTAGTTGGCTATCCAACCAATGTGAAAATGATCCAATACTGAAAAACACACGAAAAGAAGATTTGAATGTGACACGTGCCGTGTCGTGCATACCAACCCGATGTACGTGGCACTGCGGAAGATGGAAAAATGGGATAAACAACCAACACAACCACACCGTGTTGTACAACCGGACCGTGTTGTGTCCCTGAAGGTGTGGATTTTATTTTTGAACAACGCGCACGCCACCCGTGTCACCACCTGACCCCGTGTCGGGCATCCGGAGGCAAATTTCTATTTTTCGACATCTTGGTGGGACAAGTTTGAGGCGTTTGGACATTTCTTTTAATATTCTAGAATCTTTATTATATTAAAGACTAGGGTTAGAGGTTGGACACTTTTGGATTGGAGAATTAACGTATTGGAGAGAGCTTAGAGTGGTGATTCAAGGAGAAGAAGGATCGATCAAGGCGGAAGCAATCGGCGATCAACCTATCAAATCCTATTGTAATGTCTTTTCTTCTTGATTCATTTTCATTAGTATTATGAACATGAGTAGCTAAACCTCCCAATGTCGGGAGGTGTCACGATTGCTTTGTAATGACTAATTGATGTTTCGTAATATGGTTTTATGTTTAAACCTTATTCTTTATTGTTGCAGCGTTTTAATGCTTAATCTGCTTGGAAGAAATGATTATTGATCGTAATTAGGGTTGGCGATCAGATCCTAATCTGTTGCATCACTTTTATCATAGTCGATATTCCTAAGGAATTAGAATACCCTCTGAATACTGTTTTATATACGAACTAGTGCTTGATATTCTCTCTTGGCATCCAGGAATTAGGGCAAAGAGAATATCAAGGTTTCTTAAAAGGAATTGCGGAAAAATAACTTTAGGCATAGGGAAAGAAAAGGTGAAACATAGCTTTTAGAATAACGAAACAAATTGGTCATTGTATCATGATTCATACACCCGGGCATTATTCTCATCGTCATATATAATCTTCTCGTAAATTTAGTTTTAGTATTATTGTAGCTTGAAACAAACAATCAACCATTGTTGTTGTTCAATTGATATTCATTCGAACAAACTTAATTTCCTTTATGCGATCCTTAAGAGATCGACTTTGGGGTTTTCCCATTATTACTACATCGATAAAATAGTACACTTGCTATTTTATCGATCGATGACAAAACTAAATTGCACTGTAGTGGTGTATATGTTATAACCATTTCATCAATAGGTTTAGGTTGATATATTTCTTTCCCTCAGGAGTTTCATATCAATTCCTTTTATGTTGTTTCCACTCACACCATAGATCATTGAAGCCATTTGCTTCTATCAATACTCTTAGCAAGAAATTTTTCAAAGCTGAGTCATATCCTTTAAGAATGTCTTTTGACCTCGAAGCAGTATTTGAACTAGAAACCTTTTGAACATCTTGAGATTCCTCTTTGAGTTTAATATTATTTTCTTTTAGTTCAGAGTTTTACATTTAAGTTGCTCAATTTTAGATAAGAGGCTCGTTTTGAGTTTCTTGATTTGATTTTAAGTTGAATGTGGTTTTCAAGAAGTTCTGATAAACTATCTACAAGTTCAGCTCTAGTAAATTCGAGAATACCTCTTGATTACGATTCGAGTCGAGTCATCATTGTGGTAGCCATAAAGGCTAAGTTGGCGTGTTCATCTTCTAAGTTAGATTGATTCGAAGATTACGAATCATCCATAGTAACCATCATACCTTTCTTTCTTCCAAACTTTTCTTTAGCTTTTCTCTTTGAAGCTTAGGATGGTCATACGAAGTGTCACAGTTCTTTACATTCCTAGCGGATGATATCTCTTTTGCTAGACTTCTTATGTCTAGAAGATTCTCCTCTATCTTATGATCTTTTGTAGTTTGAACTTCTTTTATGCGTGCTTCCATATCGGTTGATCCTTCTAGAAAGAGATAACTCATCTTCACGATCTGAGTCTTCGAGCTTCCTTCTTCAACATGAAAAAGCGTTAGTTTCATATTTTTAATAGATTTAAGGACAACAAACTTACCTTTCTTTTGGGGCTCATATTCATCAAGTTCTATCTTATGACTTACGGTGCAGCGATAAGTTCTTCTAGAGATACATTATTCAAATCCTTTGAAACTTTGAATCTGATGACCATTGGTTCCTATCTTAAGGTAAACTTGATGATCTTCTTAGCGTGAGTGCGCTTTGGTGTATTCTTTGTTCGAACTCTCGGGCCTGATCGAGTTTGGAATCTTGAGAACATTGTTTCAATGAACTCATTTTCTTACATCACGAAGGCTTCGTACTTGGATGAGAGCGAAACTTTAGTTTCTTTTACTTAGGCATTTCCTTCATGAGACATTTTGAGAGACTCAAAGCATCATATCTCTGTTTGTGATCTTCTCATACTCCATTTTGAAATGGCATTTAGCGGATATTTCTAGCTTTGTGGTGATTCTTGAAATCTGTTTTCTCTTGCTTATCCATTGTCTTTCTATCAATCTTGTTTCCTTCTTTGTCTATCGGATGTGTGTAGCCAACTAACACCATATCCCATAGGTCAGGATCATATCCTAGAAAGAAACTTTCTAGTATATCTTTCGATTATTCAAAATCTTCCCATCAAAGGCGGGAGGTTTTGTGTTGTCGTTGTTTTGATCGATTGCCATAGTGTTTTCCTTTTGGATCTTTTTAACATGGTTAAGTGTTTGCACCCGAACAAGAGCTACGATTCAATTGAAGGTTAAGAAAACACTTAGAAGGCGGTGAATAAGTTTCCTCCTTTTGATTTTCTTTTACGTAACAAAATCTAAACCACGATTATTTTATCTGGTTCGTTTGAAACTCAAACTACTCGATCCACCGCCAAGGTGATTTTGCCTCCTCAGCGAGGACTTAATTCACTATAATCAAACTAATTACAGGGCACAACAAATTGTTGTGACTAAAAATAATTAACATATATATAGGGGTGTTAGTAGTGCGGTTTAGTCGATTTAAGACACGTATGGTCAATCCGATTTCGATGTTGTTGATTATGATTAATGCCGGTTATTAAGAATGACTTTTGCGATGATTATTGATGTTTTGAATATTTTTCCGTTTTTGGAATTTGGTGAAGTAATTGATCATGATGCGGTGTAAATAAACATAATGTTTGCGACGATGTATTTATCAATGAATACTTGTTAATATGCGATCGATGATCTTTGTACATGATGAGGTCATGATTATATTGATGATGTTAATAAATGCTTCCGATTTGTGAATGCATGACTTTAGATGATGATGAATTATTGGTGATGTTTTGCATAATGCAATTATGATGCGACAATATATTTATCTTGATGTGGATAAATTATGGCGATGTGGGCTTTATGCCAATTTTGATGAGCGATGATGATGTTTTTGTGTTGTGTTGTTTTATTGTCGAGTCACATACATTGCATTGGCGGCGGATTTTATGCTAAGCGACGAGGCTTTTATGCCAGCGGCGAGGCTTTTATGCCAAGTGTTCCTAATTATGGATAAGCGGGTACCACATGCATAACATAATCGTGTCTCATGGAGTCGGTTATGTTTATGTTTGAGTTGTTGGGCGTTGGGTTTTTAATTGATTGACGATGTTGAATTGCGATGACATATGATGCTTTGTTTGGTGATGATCTTTATGATGAACATGAAATGAATATGATATGATAATTTCATGATAACTATGTTGTGAATATAAGCGATGAGTTTTGCAATGATTTAACTTCGATGAAATGTTTAATGCAAATATGCGTGATGATGTTTGTGATGATGGGCTTTAGCCATTTGTGATGATTTTATTTATGTTGCTTATGTTATTAGCATTGTTTGGTGTTGTTGTTTGATGTTGTTGTTTAAAGTTTATGTGTTGTTGTGATGATTTATGCCGGCGAGGTTATGGCGATAAAGTTGATTATACACATTAGTATGTGATTAAAGTAAGTGAGTTTTGATTATGTGTTGGAATTACACTTATTATTATACCCTTTATAATTTGAAACTATTTATATACTTTATCATGCCTTTAATTATATGTTTTGGAGTATCTCACCCTTTACTTATTTACGTTACCTTTATGTTGGTAGCGATAGGTTATGAAGCGAGTTTATAGTTCTTTGTTAGTCGGTCGGTTCGTCGTCGTCATGCTTTTCGGAAATAATTATGTTGTTTTGTTGTTGTTCTTTTGTTGTTTTCCTTTTGTAAATAAGAATCATACTTTATGAAAATATGATTGGTTAAGGAAGTTGAATAAAGAACATGTTTTGATTGTTATGAATCAATTTATGATTTCCAACGATGCTATGTATCCGAGATGTATACTTTAAAGCAAAATGTTTAAAGTGATTTGGTTTTGAAGGTGTGATGCCTCAGTATTAATTTATGAAATTTTAAATTACTCTGATTTTTGCATATAACACATGGGGTAATATTGGGGTGTTACATTAGTGGTATCAGATCAGGTCGGTCATCGGCCGTTATTAATGTGTTTAACCTGTTGTATGCGACATGTGTGAAACATGCCGATACTTGTTTCTATTTATTTGTCTGCAAATATGAGTTTGAAACAAGTGGGGGAGAAGTTTTACTTCTTGGTGGCGCTTGTGGCTTAGAGATGGAGCCTCAAGCAGGGTTACGCTTTGGTAACTTGAAGGGTAAGTTTGAAGACGCTGTTGTAGTTTGGTAAAGATGGTTTACGTTACCATCATGATTGTCGACTGCCTATTGACAAATTGAGGAACTGATCACCCTTAATCTCTTGTTGATAGTAGTTGGGAATTGTGTTGGTTGGGATAGACTTGTCTTGCCAACTTAATAGTGTATGAAGCAGATGAGTTAGCATAAGGTGGTGCATGGTTACTTGAGTTGTGGGCAAATTTAGATTTTGGTGAAGAACAAGATTTTGGCAAGCGAACTTCTTGTTGTGATTCTTCCGAAGCATGTTATGAAGATGTGAGTGAATTACATGATGAAGCGATGAAGTTTTGATGGATTTAGTTTACGGATCTAGTGGTGATTCGAGTATCCTTTAGGGATGTTTATTTACGAGTAAGAGTTGAAGAGTCAACTTGGGGTTTGGTTTGAGCGAGTTGTTTATTTGAGCGGGACAGTAGAGTGCTACTATTGTGTTGTTCGAGGAAGAGCAAAGGTCCCGAGTTGGTGTGTCGTTGCAATCAAGGAACAAAGTGGATATTGAGGACAAGTGTCTACTTAGAGGATTGATATTTGGATGAATCAATCATTTAGAGTTTATGTGTTTAGTGAGATCGATCTGAATACGGATGTCTACGGGTTAGTATGAGAGTTGAAGATGTTTAGACAATGCTTTTCAAGATAGTGTATGGTCTGGCGAGTGTTTGTTGATGTCATTAGTGTGACTAATCGTCGGTATGATTTTGGAATGTTAGGACAATGCTCTCATGAGTAGTATAAGAGTTATTTCGTGATTCATGAATATTATTTGGTTCGGATCAAGTTAAGGAATTTTATCAAGCATCCGAGCTTTGCGTTATCGATTGAAGTTAGATCGGTGCATGTCGAGTGTTCTAAAGAAAGAGTTTTGAGCTGTTGGACGAGAGTGCCTTAAGTAGCGACTTAGGCGGTGATATTTTGGACAGTTCATGAAGATTTATTTTGTATCTTGTAGAAGACTTTAAGGGGTTATTTCAAAGCTTAGAAGTTCTTTTGTTTTGGATGGTTAGCTTTGTGAGTTTTATGGAAGATCTTTTTATAAGTTGGTATTGATCATGAGTACTTTGACCGAGATGGTTGAGTCACTATTTGGACTTCATGATGGGAAGCGAATTTGTTTGAGCCAGTGGAAAGTTTAGCGAATGCTTTGATTTTAGTTTCGTTTTGTATTGAGAACCTTGTGCGGGTATTGTGATATGTCATTTTGGACTTAAGATGTATTTAGACATAGAGTTGGAAAAGTGTATTACTACCTTGGAATGATTTGTTTCTCATAAGGAAAAAATTGTCGAGCGCGTGAGTTAGAGTTTGATCTTGGTTGTGCTCATTGAAACCTTAAAGGTGCAGATGTTATGACGAGGAGATTGGAATTGTTGAAGACAATTCAAGTTTGAGTGCAATCTATAAAGAGACTTAAATACATTGTTGAGCTTACTAAGTTGGTATCATTTGAGAACCCAGAATATCGATTTGGGATTTGTTATTTTGAAGAATGTTGCATGTTTGTTTTGGGACATTTGTTGAGATTAAGCTCAGAAGGTTATTAAGGAATTGTTCACTACTAACATGTGGATTTCGTCGGATACTAATGGTCGCGATGGATTATTAGATTACAACTAAGATAAGTCTGGACGGTAAAGAATTTTGAGATGGTTTGGTAGCCACAGGTACCTTAAGATGATTGATGTTTCATAAAGGAAGGTGTTCTATTGTGACAGAAGTCGGTCGCGACGGTGTTCATGATTGGATTCCATAGAAATTGATGTTATGGTTCTAAGTCCGACTTGTGTTGTAAGTCAGGATTATGAGACGACGTTGATGGGTTGAGTTCTTGAGAGAGTGTTTTGGTTTGAATTACCACTTTGGAAGATTGAAAGTTATGAAAGGTGTTTCGAATAAGAAGCCTGTGTATTGATCGTTGCAACGGTACGAGGATAGTGATTACTTAATATATATTTTGGGAATAGAATTGTTATAAGGGAAGACTTCGTTGAAGTCAAGTGTATACGTCAAAGTTTCACAAGTGAATATTTGGACAATATTTGAAAAGGTCAAACTATATCGTGTATTTTAGAGGATCAATGGACGTTGATCAATCAAGAATGAAAGAGTGATTTTTGAGTTGATGAGGTGATGTTCGAGATGTCTTGATGGGTATGCGCTTTGAATGTATCCATTACGAGTAATTGTGAAATTGAGGATTAACCAAGTTGTTTCACGGTTGGCATCTTATGCATAAAGTGATGCAACATGGTTTAGATATCGAGCATTGAATTGTTAGCGGTATCGAGATTGTTGGATTTAGGCTAGTGAGCTATAGTCATGTCGTCGATTATAAGCCCTAGAATGAGTGGTGTATTGCGGTTTTGTTATGTTTGTGTAACTTGTTATTATTCAAGGGTTTATGCGTTGGTAACCTACAAAGACGATGTGACCTTGTGATATTCTAGAATGAGGCGATAGCGCAAGTGTAATTATTGAGTTCATACTTATGCGTGAATGAAGGCATCTTTTAGTGGTTGTGTACCACGCGTGGTACTATCCTACTATGATTGTTTTAGTTTTGGTTTGTATAACCATTTTGTAGTTTTCGTTTTAGCGATGGTGTCGGTGTTGTGTCGTAGGACTTTATGTTCCTATCTTTGGTGACTCGTTTCCGGTGTCGGTTCAGTGTGTGACTAATTCCATGATTGAGGCGTTAGGATGGTATCGATCTTGTTTATTTAGTTTCAGTGAACCGGTGTATATGCGACTTGTTTGGTGTTGAGTGTAATTTGGTTTCGAGTGCATTGTATGGGCTTTGCATCTCGGCATGGTTGTTCTTGTTTAGGCGTTGTGGTTGGGAGATACCCTTGTATTTGGTGTATTTTATATGTTTTTAATTTGCGATGATTGAGCGGACGAATCGTAGGCATGTCCGATTTAGTCGTTTTGGTGAAATTTAGGACAAAAGTTTATAAGTGGGGGAGTTATAGCGCGTTTATTTAATATTATATTATATTAATATTTTGATTCTGATTGATACTTATTATGCGACAAGAATATTTATATTAATTAATATATCTACTAATATATTTGACGTTTTGTTTGGTCCGGTTTTATTCCGTTCGGTTCGGCAAAATATTATTCGGACCGATATTTAATTCTCGAATTATTTTAATTAAGGGTTTGATTTCCTTTCCATATAGTTAGGGTTTGGTAAATATATTTTGGATTTGGGAAAAATTGATAGTATGATTTATGAGTTTTGGTTGGTTGATTGTTGAAATAACATAGCAAGGTTGAGTTAGGAGTATGGATTGTGGGTATTTTAATTTGTAAGCTAGCAAGAATAGGTTGCAAGTATGAAGAAAAATAAGCGCGAAAACCATAAACTATTTCACATACATTATGCGGGGAAGAGGAAGCGAGAATGGAGGTGCACAATGGGGAGGAGCCCACCTCACAATGAGGGTGGGCCCCCTCTCTAGGGCGCACGCCTCCCTCTCAAGAAAACATGGGACGACGTCCCTTCTTGTTGGAGGAGTGGAACGAAATTTGTCAATTTTCTGTTTACTGTAAACCAAGTTTTCTGTCTTCTGCATATTGAGTTTCCTGCATAATTTTGTAAATCAGTTTCTGTTTCTTCTCATTTTCCCAATTCCATACACTACTAGTTAGTATTAATAAAATATAACTAGAGCATAAGTTAGTAGATTAAATTTAGAACCCGATTATGTTCCGATTTTCGATTTGATAAATTGAAACAGTTGCTCGAATTCAATGAAAATTGACGTGCTAGTTAAGTTCGGCGTGTAGAGCATAGTCGTGTGGTTAGTTTTGAAATTACGAGTTTTTAGAGATGACCGAAATAGGCCAATTTACGGTTAAATTGAATCGGATTGCGGTTTAGTCGATTTAAGACACGTATGGACAATCCGATTTCGATGTTGTTGATTATGATTAATGTCGGTTATTAAGAATGACTTTGCGACGTTATTGATGTTTTGAATATTTTGCGTTTTGGAATTTGGTGAAGTAATTGATCATGATGCGGTGTGAATAAACATAATGTTTGCGACGGTGTATTTATCAATGAATACTTGTTAATATCGATGCGATGATATATGTCTTTGTACATGATGAGGTGATGATTATATTGATGTTGTTAATAAATGCTTCCGATTTGTGAATGCATGACTTTATATGATGATGAATTATTGGTGATGTTTTGCATAATGCAATTATGATCGACGATATATTTATCTTGATGTGGATAAATTATGGCGATGTGGGCTTTATGCCAATTTTGATGGCGGTGATGATGTTTTTGTGTTGTGTTGTTTTATTGTTGAGTCACATACATTGCATTGGCGGACGAGGATTTTATGTAGCGACGAGGCTTTTATGCCAAGTGTTCCTAATTATGGACAAAGCGGCGGTACCACATGCATAACATAGTCGTGTCTCATGGAGTCGATTATGTTTATGTTTGAATTGTTGGGCGTTGGGTTTGTAATTGATTGTGATGTTGGTGCGATGATATATGATGCTTTGTTTGGTGATGATCTTTATGATGAACATGAAATGAATATGATATGATAATTTCATGATAACTATCACGGTGAATATAAGCGATGAGTTTTGCGATGATTTAACTTGATGAAATGTTTAATGCAAATATGCGTGATGATGTTTGTGATGATGGGCTTTAGCCAATTTGTGATGATTTTATTTATGTTGCTTATGTTATTAGCATTTTTTGGTGTTGTTGTTTGTTGTTGTTGTTTATAGTTTATGTGTTATTGTGATGATTTATGCCGACGAGGTTATGGCGATAAAGAGTTGATTATACACATTAGTATGACGATTAAAGTAAGTGAGTTTTGATTATGTGTTGGAATTACACTTATTATTCTATACCCTTTATAATTCTGAAACTATTTATATACTTTATCATGCCTTTATTTATATGTTTTGGAGTATCTCATCCTTTACTTGTTTCGCCGTCACCTTTATGTTGGTAACGTGCGGGTTATGAAGACGGAGTTTATAGCTGCTTTGTTAGTCGAGTCGGTTCTAATCTGTCACTCGGGGAATAATTATGTTGTTTTGTTGTTGTTCTTTTGTTGTTTTCCTTTTGTAAATAAGAATCATACTTTATGAAAATATGATTGGTTAAGGAAGTTGAATAAAGAGCGTGTTTTGATTTTATGAATCAATTTATGATTTAAACGATGCTATGTAGAGATGTATACTTTAAAGCAAAATGTTTAAAGTGATTTGGTTTTGAAGGTGTGGCCTCGGTATTAATTCTGAAATTTTAAATTACTCGATTTTGCATATAAAACATGGGGTAATATTGGGGTGTTACAATAGCAACATATATCAATGGAAATTTGGACATCAACAACTTAATCAACCATTTGAATGCGACTCGACTATGCAAATGCATGTGGATCCATCGAGTAAAACTCCCAGCGTAAGCGGTGTCGATAATTCGAGGCATCAAGGCGTAAGCCTTCAACGTAAACAACATGCCTAACGGCTCAACATGGTTTTGCCCTCACGGCTCAACATAATATGCAAATGTATGTATGCGATGAAATTAAACAACATACAACAATAACAACAACGTAATCCTGGCGAAACCAACTTGCAACATATTCATTACGCCCTACCAGCGTAATCAACAACAACAACAACCATCAACCTTAGCTATCAAAGCCTCTACAACAACGTTCAATGAAAATGACAACAACGATTCACAAGGAAACTACAACCAATCATCAACAACTCACCTCGTACCTAAATACATTATTATAGGTTAACTCATGTTCCTATATTTCCAATGGTCAAGCGGCATCAAAGTCGGATTACCGCGCGAAGATCGACCAAAACAATTTTCAAAATCATAGTTACATTTACATTGGTATGTGTCAGCGCATAAGCTCGTATGTCGTCATAGCTTAAATTTTCATATTTTTACGTGATTTGTCGATGCATAGGTCATATGTGTGGCTCATAGCAAAATTTTCAATTTTTCTAGTTTAACACGGTGTGAGTCGATACATACTCCTTTGTATCGATATAAAAGCAGAACTTGTATCGATACATACCACGTATAAGTCGATACAAGACTTCAAATCGCCAAATGAGTCGATGCAAGGCTCATGCATCGATACAAGCCTTTCTCGTGCCCCTAGTTTTCAAATGCTTAGTTACTTGTATCAATACATAACATCATGACTCATGCTGCATTTTTCACCAAAACTTGATTTTTCCTTTGTTATGCAATTCAATCGATACCATTCATCACCAACAACCAGCTGCGAAGCGATGAAATTGGTGCATTCCTTTCATATAATTAACAGACAACACGACATATACAACAAAATTGTACAATCAACAACAAGAATACCACAGAATACAAGATCGTATATTCCAATTTGGGATTTTCTACGGTTAACCACATCGACATGACACAACCTAGCGAATCATCGTCCCAAAACTACCTATTGCCCATCATATCCCCAATTATAGAGCAAGAACCCCACCCTTACCTTGGATTGAAGGTTTCTCTAACAATTCTTTATCGTTCCACTTTTCTCCGTCAAAATCCTTGTTCCTCTTTGGTCTGCAGTTTCTCTTTTCACGTTCTATTCTCCCAAAAGCTAAAAACCCTATTCTACTGCAATCTAATTCTTTTATTCTTTTTAATGCCATAATAATAATAATACTATTATTTTCTTAATGGGACAACTAATTAACACCTCCCACATTATTTCTCACACCACCCCCAAATCTAACTTTTAATCAAATAATAATTCCATAATAATATTATTTCTAATATTATTTCTTCAATTAAATTAGCTATCGCTAAACTATCAACAATCGATCAACCAACATATTAATCCAATAATAAAATACTTCAATAATTTAATTAACTAATTAATTAAATTTAGGGCATTCTAATCTACAGACTCTTAATTTCTTAGCTCACTTTATAAATTTCTTTACGTGTGTGTGTTTGAAAAGCAATTTTGAAAAGGCATTTCACTTTGACTTCGTAAAATTCTCATTGGAATGTATCGAAGTGTTTGGAAATCTTTGTTTTGGAAAACTTTGTAACGATTCACGCTGGAATGTAGACAAAGTGTTTAAAATGTTTTGAAAATAGTGTGAGATGTAAAAAGTATTTTTGAATTGATTGGAGCAAGCAAAAGAGTCTTATTCCCTACTCAGAATGGTCGTTTCCATGTTATTTTTCATTTCTTTAGGGTAGCGCTATCCATACCATTAGTTGGTAGGTAACTCTATCCATTGGATGTAAAGGGACGTTCGAAGGGTCATCAGATGATCATAGAAGGCAACATGTAGGTATACCTTAGCATATTTGTACGGACGATCATCACTTTTATAGGCAACACGAGGGGCGAGATCATGTATTCGTAGGCAACAGGGTCATCGAGGACTATGATCTTTGTATCGAAGGGACTATGATGATATTGTTTGTAGGCAACTGTGCTAAGATATCTCTATATTCGAGGGACATTACCGTGTATTCGAAAGGCAACAAGAGAGGATACCCTAAGGTGAGTGCATGTGTGAAGAGTGTGTTGTATTCAAATATTTATCTTATGATTAATGTTAGCTATCTTGATTGAATTAGTCTTGCCATACATGCCTAGTTACTAGCAGTTAAATATATACAAAAAATAAAGTGCGGAAAGTAAACCATAGACTATTACATGGCTTTGGGGCAGATACATAATAGAGTCTGAAAAGTAAAGGCAGAAATGTAAATCTATTCTATTACATGATAAAAATTTGCGACCTATACATCCTTTCTAGAATTGTAAATGCGAAATAAGAAATAGATAATCAGAATAATAAGAAAATGTTAGTAAAATGTTTTGGAAATTAGTAGAAAAAAGGTTTGAGGTTAGTAATCCTAATTACTAGAAAAGAAAATATTTTTGGGAATTTTCTGAATTAGTTTTGATGTGAAAAAATAATTAAAGGTTAATTTAATGGATAATTAACAATTAATTAAAATATGAATGAAAAATATTATTTTTTTATGTTAAAAATTAAATAAACATTTTTCTGACCTAAATGCAAAAAAGAAATATTTTTTGTGATTTTTGTAGTGTTAAAAAAATGTTTGAAAAGAAATTAAATAAAATAAGAAAAATAGGAAAATAATGGAAAAAAGGGTTAGTTTTGTGAAGAGTAAAAAAATAGGTGGGGTAGCGAGTGATCGAACCCCACCTTGAGGGTCATATTCATTGCCTTTGCCATCGAGCCAACTGTTTTGTGTTAGGCATATGAAACAATAATATTATAAGAAATGATTTACTGAAAATTGAAATAAAAACGCACGCCAAGGGGTCATCGTCCCCGATTCAAATTTCCCAAGCTTTTACCTACGGTTTGTATCCGTAGCCATAGCCTTTACCAATAGTCCGTCTGTAGCTATAACACCTGTAATTTTCAAAATCAAAAGACATGCAATATAAATTAGTTATGAATACATGAATCAATTGGAATCGATCCACTGAGCATGATGGTACCACTCGTTTGATCCAATTTTGTCTATTCTGGAAAACCCCAATTCAAGGTTTCAAACACTAACAATGGTGAATCCTTCGTTTGGCACCTAAGCTTCAATTAAACTATCCAGACATCATCGAAACTTCGTCAAAAACACAAATATATGGTTATATTCAGTTAATTAAGCATGGAAATATGAAATCGATTTTGAGTTAGAGTTGTGCAAACTGTGATCTGGATATCACGTTTATGGACGTGTTGCTTGCTTGCAGGGGTCTAGAACGATTTAGAGAAACACCGAGCGTGTTGCAAGGATTAGAATGGCTTGAATGTTGCACCCCAAAATTTGCCCTCTATCTCGATTTTATCTGGTTTAGGCATCACATTCACTGCATATACTTCCATTAGGTCATTGACATCAAGCAGTCATTTACACAGCATATGCATCATTTACGTCGTATTTAATCGACCAAAAGTTAGTTTAAATCGATATTTGCATCATTTTATGGTTATGAAATACCGTTATTCCATGCATTCATTTTATCTTCTTACCTATTTATTGTATCATTTTAAGTTGATTATATGTCGATGATATCAATATTTCGATTTTACAAACAGACTGTTAAAAGCGATTCGACACTGTGCGGAAAATTAGCGGGAAAAATATTTCAAACTTTCGCCTCTAACTCACTGTTTTATGAATCTACGTGTCGCCTAGATCATGAAAATGTGATTTCTCTAATTTTTCGATACATTTCGAAGTTTTGTTTTTAACCGTAGGTGTTTTAAAATCAGGTATTCTTCATTATCGTTTTATTTCAATTTTAATTATTTCAATAATTTTTCTTTAATCTATGAAATTCGTAATTTACTTTAATGTACTCATTTTAATTTTTCGGATAATTTATTGTCCGAACTTTTATCATTTTTACAATTTTAGGTGTTCATTTTATTTCAAAAATCAAACAAAAATACTATCGGGCTTATTAAATTTTATCAATTTCATTTTAGGCCCATTTTATGATTAAGGGTAATTTTGGCATTTGAAAAAAATATGAAAACCCTAATTTATTGGGTATATATATGTGCCATATTCTTTATTCAAAGGCGAACAAAAATTGAAGCGGAAAGTGGCGGAGGCTACAGAAAGCAAAATCAATTTATAAGAAAAAGCTTCATCTTCTTCCAAACAGCCCTATCTCGTCTCGCTTTCCTCTTGTAACTCAACACATCTTTTCTTCATCCCACATCTTCAGCCGTCTCTCTCATAACAACGACCAACGACCTTCCATCATCTTACCACTCCCCAACGAAACCTCATATGCAATACTCTTCACACGACCTTCCATCCAATACTCCATTCTTCGCCGTAATCACTCCATCTCATACTTCCCTCCGTCAAACCCAGCTCCATTCTCACATGCCATACCCTTCATCCGCTCACCTTCTTCACCGTAACCTCCATAAAACCCCTCTGTTCGCCGGAAACCCCCTTCATCAAACCATAACCCTCACCTTCGCCGTCTAGCTTCTCTCTTCGCCACAAGCCACTCGCTTACCATCATTCCCTTACAACCATCGGTCAGCATCATCCTCAAACATACTTCTTCACTCTCTCCGAAACCACCCTTCAACCTCATCCCTACAACGCTGTAACCTCGCGTCTTCCTCAGTCTCCGCCTTTCGTTCGTTGGCGGGCATCATCTTTATTGCTTCTTCACGATTATTTCAATTGGAACATTGTTCTTCAACACTACCATTACATGTCAAGCTGAATGTCCCAAGCTTTTGGATTCTAATGTTAATTTTCGGTCGTGACAATCAACAACTTCAATTTCGGATACATCTCGACGTTTCGCGACAACAAGTTCGGTGACCGGTTTACATCCATATTTGAAGTTTGGTAAGCATTGATTTCCTTTGACCACATGGAGTTTTCGTCAAGTTTCGATGATGAATATCTATTATCATTCTGATATAATTGTTTGTGCCAATACAATGGTTTATCCATCATGATTCTGATACAATGGTTTGAATTTGTGATAATACCAATCTGACCTGAGTTTTGATTTCGTGTGAAGTTTCGGTTGTTGCCCATTCTGTTTGGTTATGTCAATTTGTTGGTAAAATGGTGAGGGTGTTATGATGTTTAGTTTAGTGTACGATAATTTGAGTGTTGATGCCATTTTAATTTAATCGTAGAATTTGTGTAACCGGTTTATGAGGTTGTCTTTGTCGATCCGATGCAAGAATTATGGTTGGTTTATTTTGATACCATGCTATTCGACCTAGTGTTTAAGAGTCGACTCTTGACTTCATCTTGGTTCATTTTTTGGGTTAGTCTTGAACATTTTAAACTTGGCATTAACTTTGAATGATTCTTTTTGTTCTTAAACTTGTTTTGCATCGAGTTTTGGGACATGATTCGTTTATATGTTAGTTGCTGCCGGATACTAGAAATGTGTTGAAAACTTTTGTGCAACTTTCCTATTGCATGTTTTGATTTTGAATAGAGTAATAATTTGATTTCTTAATTAAGTTCAATGTTTGATAAGTGGGATAAGTGTTTGAAACTTGATTGTTGGCACCTTTTTGTTTGTTTTAATTGTGAGTGAATGATCCTTGTTTAGTTTTGATGAAGGTTTAATGATGATACGCGTTTATCCGCATGTAAATCTAACCTAGAAACTATGGATGCATCTTGTATTTCCTTTTCTATTGCGTTACAATTTCGAAGTTTAGAATCAATTTGGATTTCGAAAGTTGTATGGATGCATATATTTGAAGCCTTCAATTCGGTTTATGATAATTTCATGGCGTTATTTCAATCAATTTTAATTATGTTGAGATGTTTGGGTTGGTTTGAAGGAAATTGTCACCTTTACTTCCATTCGAACTTGGGTTTGGATGTAATAAATTTGGTTTCTCAATTGAGTTTGAACATTTTTGGATTAATTTGAGACTTCATATCATTCTCATTAGTTGCTGCCGGGGTGGCAAGTTGATGTTCTAAGTTGTTTTAATTCATGCCAATTGGTTGTTTGATCTTGATGATACTTTTCTTTGGCATCGGTATCAAGCTTGCTTGTTCATGCGACAATTTTCAAGTACCTCTTTGTATAATGTCAATGCTGCCGAATTTGGTTTTAAAGGTTTAGAGCTTATTGTGAATTCTATTATTCTTATCTTGAGCTTGGATTGTGTAAAAGTCGAGTTATTGATTTGTAAATTGAGAATCATAATATTGTTTGATTGTGTTTGATGTTGAATATGATTAAATCGAATTCTTTTTAAGTATCATTAAGTTTGTGTAGCGGCTGCCCGGGTTGGTAAGTGGTTAATAATGCAAGTTGCCTTTGAATTCGTGTGGTCTTTGATCGATATTTAGAGTATTTTTTGAGATAGCATAGTTGCTGCCCGTTTTGGTAAGTGGTTGAAATCATAAGTTAGTTGATGATTTGTGGTCGATTGAGTTTATCTTGACACTTGTTTGTGTTTGCCTTTGAGTTTACGCAATTTTGATCGATGTTTTGAGTGTTTCTTGAGATGTTTTGAGTGTTTCTTGAGATGGCGTAGTTGCTGCCGGTTTTGGTTTATCACGGTTAAAATGTGTTTAAAACTCAATTTTCCGTTTTTTCTTCCGATTGATTAATAACATGAGTTCTTTGGTTAGTCAATCTGTGATTCTTGAATTGTTCATTCATCCATATGAGTTGCATTTGATTTTAATATCTTACTTATTAACCATGTTTATCTTATTGCCATTTCATTTCGATTCTATTCCACACTATGCTACTAACATGTTTGTTACTTGTGAAGGCATTCAAGAATGGTTCAAACATCATTTCAGCATAGAATATATATATACTTTTCTTCTTCCAATTACATTCTTATTATTGTTGTTCCATTATTAATATTTAGTAATGTCATTTTATTTTTGTAAATATAAAATACATAATATTTTTATTATTATATTTAGTATGTAAATATGCATATTACTTTTATTCTTATACCTTATTCATATCCATTTGTAAATAAATTCAATTACATTTTAATTATCATTTTTGTGTTGCGATTTCGAATTCGAAATTTAATTCAACCTTCGAATGAATTTGAAATACATACTTGAGAATTGCAACATTTTCCGCATAGTTTTTGTTTGTATCTTGAGTAATGTAGGGACATTTATCTCACATTCATCTGACGAGGCAAGCCCTATCCGATCTTGAAGACTATATGGAGCTCAATTCTCGCACCACATAAAAGTTATTCAATTATTCAAACTAATTCGATTTGGTTGTAATAGCTTAGGATTTATTTCCTTGTGTATTCTAATTACCGTTTAATTACGCGTTATCATATTAGAACACATAGCCTCCTCTTGGGCTCCTCATCAAAGAAGCAGGTAAACATACACAATGCACACCTGCACACATTCATAGTTTGGTCCTGGGCTTTTCTACAGTGACAACTATTCGATCGATTGTTCCAATCGGTCGTTTAGAATACTAGTGTCACGCTAGTCTCACTTTTAGGAGCATACATAAAGCCCCCTTGAATGGGCTCGCTTGTTTTCAAACCCCTAAAACATTGAATTTGTTTTCTAAATCAATTTTCTACCAAAACAAAAAACATAGTGCTATGGTATTTAATTAAATTGTTAGAGGTTAGCAAGCGATTTAATTAAAATGTAAAATATTTGGGCCATTAGAGGGTAACCCAATGACTCGAATACTTTATTCCATACACTTGAACATTTAAAACACTTTCAAATTAAATTAATTAATTGAATTTGTTTTGAAAATCAATTTTTCTACAAAAACAAAAAATATAGTGTTATGGTACTTAATTAAATTGTTAGAGGTTAAGCGATTTAATTAAAAATGTAAAGTATTTGGGCCATTAGAGGTAACTTGATGACTTAAATACTTTATTCCATAACATAATAAAAAGTGGACTTTGTTTCACCTCACTTCTTTCATAATAAAGATTTTGGATGAGAGAAGATCGGTTGACCTCAATCACCAATCTCGAGTATCGAATCGTTAGAGGATATCTGACGTTTTGGTACTTGTCATCTACAATTAAAATCAATTCAACCCATTCAAATTCTTTTTCCGCTCATCGCGGTCATCAAAAACATTTTCAATTAAAATCAATACAAACAATCCAAGACATTTTCAACCGAACTACGGGTTTTGACTTTCCCATTGCGAGGGAATACGTGAGCTTGGTTTGACAAGTGTCAAACTCAAAATAATAACAAACAAATCCATTTTCTTTTATTTATTTATGACTTAGAAATTAGCGATACACACACAAACACATTTTGAACTAAATGGGTCCCATCGAATCGATGGACGTAAGAGGTGCTAATACCTTCCTCTTGCGTAACCGACTCCCGAATCCATGCTTTTTGGTCTTGTAGACCGCCTTATCCGATTTTTGTGGGTTTTATCTATATTTCCCCGTTCTTTCTAGAACGAATAAAATTAGGTGGCGATTTCATTGTTTTTGAAAATTCATTTAAATGATATTTTTGAAAATCGAGTTGCTTCAGAATCTGAGCAAAACTTTAGCTGCCAATTGCTTGAAGGTCATCGATTTTGGGAGCTAGTTTAGGGTTCCGTGAAGCATGGAATTTGTCCTTGTGGCATCTGGGATCAGTGTGTATATATACTGGATTGAATTAGGTCAAGAATCATGAAGAAATTATATGTCAATCGATGAGAAAATATATGATTTGGTATGAAACCAAATATTGCCTTTTTTGATCAAATTTCGAAAATGGCAGCTTTTATGGCTTGCTTGGACCTCAAGAATGATAAAAAAAATCAATCTTGCACTTAATGTTTGAATTTTATATCTTTTATTTTAATTAAATTGAATTTAAATGAATAAAAATTCAAAATAAATAAAAATAAAAGATAAAAGGCGTGGCATTGGGCTTGGAGATTCTAACTCAGATAAGAAGAAGTTTCAACCAAGAAAAATTAGGCCCATTTAGAAAAAATTTGATTTTCTCAAGTATTTCTCTTCATGCACCTCCTCAAAAATGCCTAACTTGCACAACTTGTATCTTGCTCAATTTTTAATATTTTTGAGTGTTCTTAGACATTTTAGAAATATTAAGATGTCCTCTAAACACTCCTTTTGGTTTCATCTTCATTGAAGTTTCCATGTTTATGAACACTTCTTTGCAAAAAGATGACTTTTTGTTGACTTTTAAAAGGACCTGTAATGTTTCGATTCATAACTTCCAAATGAAGCATTTTTAGCCAAAGCTTGTGAGAAATGAAGTTGTAGATAATTGAATTACCTTCAAAATGAGCTTTGATGGAAAAATTTTTGATAAATTATGTGAAAGTTATGCCTGGTCAAAGTTTTGTTTACTTTTGTCTAAAAAACCCTAATTTAGAAACTTTGACTTTTGACCAAATCTTGACTTTTCTTGAGGAATCCTGATCAACCCTTGATCAAATGATGAATGTTACTTTAAAATATTGGTGTTGACCAAAAATTATGAAGTTTTACTGTATGTTGACCACAATTGACTTTTCTCCAATCTGTGATTTTCAATCATCGAGCAATTGGATGAGAAAATTTGACTTGAAAGGCTTGAAACTTGACATGGTGATCCCTTGAAGCATATGATGAGGTATGATGACCACTTGAAGTATTGGAAACCCATTTTGACTTGAAAGGAGGAAAACCCTAGTTTTGATTGATTGCTTATGAGAGGGTTTGTCTAGTCAACCCTTGTGAAACCCTTGAGTATGGAGATGTTAATTGTCTTGATAAGTGTGAGGGAAATTTTGGGGTATGAAAGTTTCCCCTGTTCAATCTTCTTGTACCGGAAGGGTTAGATTGATATGCTTGCCTTTTGTGACCTAAAGGTAGAAGATGATTGAACACTCGAGTACACCTGAAAATTTGCACTCGCTGTTGTATAGAATGGGATCGTCAGTTGACGATGTACTGGAATGGGCTTATAGATGCAATTTGGAGAAGTTGATGTTGGAGAGTGATTCGTGCACTAGACTCTGTGTTCGTCTTTTGGATTAGAGAAATATCGGAGATGGGCTTAAAGATGCCATCCGAAGAGATGAAGATGTGTAGTCGGAGATGGGCTTATGATGCCATCCGGGGCGTTTGTTAATAAGAGAGAGTCGAGAATAAACCTTTGTCTTGGCTATTTTTGAGATGAATATTGTCAGAACATAGATAGTTTTCCCGTCTTGTTTCAGTTATTAATCTTTGATTTGTTGTATGGACATAATTTGCATGGTCGTTCAGATAGTTCTCCCGTCTTATTTCAGGTATTAATCTTTGACCTTTCGTTTGGAAAATAGCTTTTTACCTGCTGGGGAATTAAACCTTAACAGGATGTGGTTAGTTCTATGCAAATTATGATGCATGCGAGTATATGACAATGTTATGATTTATACGAATAATGCAGGAATGTAGATGTTGTGGTATTTCAAAACATATCCATCTTGAAGCTGATAGGGGACTGACGTGATAAATTTGAAGCTGATAGGATCACTACTCGGGGACTAATGTGATGAAGTTGATAGGATCACTGCTCGGGGACTAACGTGATGAAGTTGATAGGATCACTTATCGGGGACTAACGTGATGAAGTTGATAGGATCACTGCTCGGGGACTAACGTGATGAAGTTGATAGGATCACTGCTTAGGGACTAACGTGATGATGTTGAAGTGTTTGAACACTTGTTGAGAGGAGATGATAATGTAATACTTCGTTGGAGAAGATTTGTCTCTGTAGGGAGAGTGATGGCTCTGTGGGGATTATAGAGACGATCTTGTGGAGGTATTTCTTGTGAAAGTGACTCTGTGGGGATGTATTGGTGACTTTAGTCGTCATCTCAATTCCTAGACCCTGTAGTAATTACTGTTTCTGTTCGCTTTTCATATGTTTGTGAATAGATGTTTATTGTCAGATGCATATAATCATTCAAAGCAATCATTGGACTTTATGCAAACAAAACAATAAAATTGGAATTGGAAAAGAGGAATTTGCATTAAATTTGAAAAGTGGCCTATAGTCAGGCACTTTGTATACAAGAGACAAATATCCTAGTAAGAGGAAATTGTCAGAATAGTAAAAAGCTATGTGGAAACAATCTTGTCGAGTTTCAACTATGCTATTGCTCATATATTTTCAACTATCCCATCTCCTTGCTGTCAGAAAAAAGTGATTGAACTAATTTGCGCCATTCAAATCTTGAAGCTGATAGTAGTGTAGTCGGTAAGTTGGTGATCTGGACGAGACATAGTCGTACGCTTAAATCCCTAAATGTTTCCTAGACCGTCCTTTCGAGTTTTCAGTCTACCGGGATACCCTTTTTGCCCAAGCCTTTGTAGGTTTTCGACTTGTTGGGTGTACATTTTGTATATATATATCCTTAAATTTTCCTGAATCTTTTGGTTGGATGCCCTTATCTTTTCCTAGGCCATTAAACCTAGCGGGTCTTGTTTATCGTAGTATTTTTTACTATGTCTGCGTTCACATGGTGTGGAAGTCTTCTCCTTCCATAGTGCTTAGTATCATAGCTCTGTCGAGAAAATATTGTTTTGACTACAAATGGTCCCTCATAGATGGGAGTCTATTTGCCCCAGGGTCACCTTGTGGAAGAATGATGCACTTGACTACTAGATCACCGACTTGGTAGACTCGGTGCTTGACTTTTATTGAATGTTGTGATCATTCACTTACGGTATATTGTCCATGGAAGATGGCTACGAGCCATTTTCATCGATCAAGTTGATCTGGTCAAGGCGATTGGACCCATTCGTCTTCGTCTAACTCGTCTAGAGTACTACGATTAAGGGTATCTAAACCTCGATAGGTAGGGTGCTTCCATACCATATCTGAGAAAGAAGGGGTTTCCCACAGATGTTCGCATTGTAGTGCGATAACCGTGGAGAGAAAATGGCAACATCATGCCAATCCTTATAGGTCTTGTCATCATTTGTATGATCATCTTGAGATTGTTGTTGGTGGCTTCCTTTGTGCCCTTCATTTTGGCGATATGGAGAAGAGTTGTGATGCTTAATCTTGAGCTGCGTCACGAGTTTGGTGATCATTTTGTTATTGAGATTGGTACCATTGTCCGTGATAATCCTTTCGAGGGCGCCATACCGAGATAAGATTATGCTTGATGAATCGAGCCACAACATTCTTAGTGTGATCTGACGAGGTGCTTCTACCCATTTGGTAAAGTAATCAATGGCAACAAGGATGAAAGCGATGTCCATTGGGCGGTGGGTTTGATCTTTCCAACCATGTCAATGCCCCACATTGCGAAAGGCCACGGAGCGGTCAGAACATTCAATGGGACTGGAGGTATGTGCACTTTGTCTGCGTATATCTGGCATGTCTTCGTAAGACCAAGCAAAAATCTCGATATAGTCTTGCATCATCTGAACCAATCTCTCTTTGACATTGCTCTCAAGATCCGCTCCTATCTTGATTTCCTTTATGTCTTCGTTAGTACCTAGATTCACAACCTCGGTTGGCTCCTCATGTGGCTGTATAACCTGTTCTTCCTGTTGTAGTAGTGATCGCGACTTTATCGTCTATGAATCGGGAGACTGCAAGTGCACAGTCCTATCGCGTAGTTTTCAAAAGATATCGAACCCACAGAGACTATAAATCGATCTATTATTATCCTAAGTTACGGTATACAGCCAAGGCAAATCATTCTTTTTGGGTAATGGTTAAGGAAAAATATAAATAAAACGGATATCGACACGTAATAAAGTGAACCTAAGCGGTTATTTGAACCTAAGCGTATAGAGATGGTTGACTTACTTGTTCTGTAGAAATAATCAGTTTAAAAACCCTTAACTCACACTTTTGTGGTCTTATCTCGATTATACTCCTAAAGCCCTATGCACTCTCGCTAGCCCATAAGTGTTTAGAAAATACTCTTTGAAAACTTAATTAAATCTAATTCGTTTTAAAAGCGCTCTCATTGTATTTAAATCGAATGCCTAACTTTCTATCCGGTTAAAACACGACACTTTCGTGGTCTCGATCCTAACCTATTCTACTCTTCTTACTAATGAAGAGATTAATTTTAATTACAAAAGTCATAACCGAAATTAAGTTAATTAATATTTTAGCTTATAAACAATTTAATTCCTACTCTTACAATTATTACATACCGATACCTAAGCGGTTTAGCGGACATATTGATTAATTCAGACATGCATAAATAATAAGGTTCAATATATTTAAACATCTCCATAATCAAATTAATAATTATCAGGCACAATACTTTAAATAAAATAAAATAATTATATTAAGAACCTGAAAATAATAATCTTGAAAAGTCTTGTTCTTGAAATAAGCGAGCATTCCACCACAAGTTTTGGATGCGCTCGGAGGCGTCTTGAATCGAAAAGAAAAAAATGCGACAAGAATATAAAAAGCACTAGATCTAATGTAAGGTTAGATCAGTGAAAAATTACACAATAATTTCCGGTGTAGAAATTATCGTGAGAAAATTATAACAACTAGAACTAAAATAAAATCTAAACAAGGAAAATGAAATGAAAAATAAAATAGAAATACAAAACTGAAAAGAAAATAGAAAAATGCGAAAGAAAAACGTAATAACGGTTGTTCGGTAAAATTTTGCCGACCATTGCCTGAAGCTTCAACTTGTATTTATAGCCTCATTAGTAACTTCCTTTCCAATTTAAATGCGAAAGTGGTGGTCGTGTGTATAACTGCCAGAACATGGGATTATACATGGGACAGACGTCTCGTTTGAAAAAGAAGTGTGAGACGTGGGTCTCACTACATGAGAGGATCAGGAGACGTGGGTCTCTAACAATTGAGCCACGAGGTGGGCGGGCGTCTCCATGATGTGAGGAAAATTGAAATATAGCGCGTTATAGTCGTGTCGGTTGTGTGGCGGACTTAGTTTCTCAAACAACGACGGTGAATCCAAGGTGTGGCGGTCGTCACACTACTTAATTTCTCAAACAGTAGCGTGGCGATCGTCACGAGAACATCGTCACACCTTGTGGGCTGAACTTCATGGGCTCACAGGCTCTTTGGGCTTTTGCTTCTTGTTGGATAATTATTTTCTTCTCTTTAACTCATCCTTTTGCTATATTACCCTTGTTTCATTTCTTTGGCTTTTTAATTCGATTTTTCCTCAATTTTATTTCTTTGCTCAATTGATCTTTATCTAATACAAATCGTGAAACATTAAAAATACCAACGTGTCTGAAATAAAACAGAATAATTAAATAAAAATACTAACATTATCTATGAAAATTAAGTCAAATATGTTATATAAATTCGTGTTATCAAGTAGCCTGGCAAGTTCTCCGGGAACTTAACAATCTTCCTCACCTTCGTCTTCGGCTTGGTAGATCGGATTATCGAATTCATATTTAGCAATAGCAGAGTCGTTATCGATGAGATTCGGAGTGAATATGCAGTGTATTATGTGGGTGTGTGTAAGAACACATAGCTTTTTGAAAGGGTGATAAAGTAAAAAAGAAAGACAAAGAGCACAATATTTGAATGCAAAAGTCCAATGATTTGTTGAATGAAAATATCACGAATGATAAATAATAACCCTCACAAGCAGTCGTGGTGCCTGGGCAGGCACTAGGCTTAAAGTTTATTGAAAGCATAAAAGCGAAAAAAAGTACTCTGTCTAAAGGAGATTGGTATAACATCTTCAATCTTCCAATTGTTGAGTCCGTAGTGCAGGTTGGGAAGATCAAATTGTTGATGTCGAAATATATCGTCGTCTTCTATAGCATGGACTCCGCTTTTGTTGATGTGGAAAGGAAGTTTTCCGGCTCGTTCGCGGTGTATCATCTTCTGGCCTTTGATAGTGAAGCCCACACCAGTCTTGTTAGATTTAAATGGAAAATCGGGGAGTTGACCCCAAATAATCTGATCTCCTTCTTCAACCACGACTTTGGCATCTTTCGGTGAGGCCATATTTGGTGGAGCTCTAGTAACTTTAGGGCGGCGGAGAGTCAGAGGCATGACTCGTGGAATTGCTTGAAAGCTTGCGGGGTTTCGATGAATTCAACTTCCATTTCGATGTATTGAAATGACTACATATGGCTTACTATATATTCTTCTTCACCGCATACTATAACAATCTTCCCCTTAATTGGGTACTTCAGCTTCTGATGTAGGGTAGAGGTGGACGCCCTATGTATCCAAGGCGTGAGTAGGCAAGAATAATCGGACGAATGTCCATGACAAAAGTAGAGTCAAAAGTCTAGGAACCGACTTTAATTGGCAAGTTGAGCTCTCTAAGTACTGTTCTTTTCGAGCCATCAAAAGCTCTTACGATTATGTCACTAGGCTTCATGACCACTTCTTCAGCATTAAGTCGGTCGAGAGCGCTCTTCGGTAGAACATTCAGAGCAGAACCAGTATCCACCAATATGTGAGACAATGTAGTGCCCTTGCATTCAATGGAGATATGCAAGGCTTTGTTGTGTTTCCTTCCGGTAGGAGTTAAATCAACATCAGAGAAACCTAAACCATTGTTGGCGATCAGGCTAGCAATACAACCTTCAAAATGATTAGCAGTAGTGTCTTGTGGTATGTGAGCATTCTTTAGAAACCTTACTAAGGCTTTAGCATGAGCCTCAGAGCATAATAGTAGAGCTATCATGGATATCTTGGACGGAGTTTGCCCCAACTGTTCCTCCATTTCTTGCTTAGAGGAATTTTCAGCAACTTCCTTTGGTACTTCTGTCTGAGCAGGATGAGTTACTTTTTCTTTCCCTCTAGCTTTGGGAATTGGTTCGATAGCAGGAATGCGAACTGGTGTAGTAGCGTCTTTCGAAGGATAGATCTCTGGGGAAAATACTCTTTCGGTTCTGGTTACCTTGCTTGGTATCCTTATTGTGTTCACATTAGAATACTCTTCTACGTAATCGTCTCCCAATCCGGTTGCCTTGATGTATTCGATTAGATTCTTGTAACTTTCAGGAGCGGTATATTTCACCATAAAATCAAACTTCCCACTTGGCTGCCCCAAGGTATCCCATACTTCTGGTATGGCTTTGCTTACATCTTCGATCTTCAGATTTTTAAAAATGTCTTCACATAGATTCTCCACAGATGGAGGTTTCAGAAATAGCACTTCTCGGTTGTCCATCATGCGTTGAATACACCTCTTCAACCAAGCACATCCGTCAAATTCAGATGCACACCAACGACAGTTATCAGGGGATCCTGGAAATACATCGGCTTGCAGCAAATCTTTCTTGACAGTCATCAGAGGAATAGTCAGCTCGTTCACATCATAAACGTAGGAGTCCTCGTCAATAGCATTGACACATTTACCAAGGTCAGGCATTGGTGCGTTGATCACATTCGGAGTTTCGACGGGAGGGTCGAATTCAATTTCCCTTACTTCAATCATGTCTTGAATCTTGTTCTTCAGGGCCCAATAGTTATTGGTGTCTCGCCTTGGGCTGTCAGAGTGGTATGCGCACCTTGCATTAGGATTGTACTATGGAGAGGAAGTGTTGACGTGTTGAGGAGGATCCCTCAAAGTAAGCAGCTCTGCTTTCAACATGTGTTGTAGTGCTTGAGATAATGGCATGTTGATCTTTGTAAATTATCTTCGTGGCGCGTTCTGCATACGCGTGTTGTCTCGTTGAGGTTGCACTGGTGTGGGATTGGAGATTACGATTGCCCCCACAGATTGAGTGCGATCAGCTTTGTCACGACTCTTCTGACCATACACAGCATTGGCTTCTTTCTTACCACCAAAACATCTCTTCATGGCATTTGAAGATGTTTCTACTTGAATCTTTCCGCTCTTGATTCTAGCTTCGATACGTTCGCCTGTCAATATCAACTCGATGAATCCGGCTGAAGAGTTCCCAATAAGATGATTGAAGAATGGGCTTGTCAATGTTCCCATAAACATGTCAACCAAATCCCTATTGGACAAGGGTGGTTGAACTCTGCCTGCTAAATCTCTTTATTTTTGAGCATACTCTTTGAACTTCTCGTCACGACCCATAGACATGCTCTATAGCTACATGCGGGTAGGTGCCAATTCAGCATTGTACTGGTACTACTTGTAGAAAGCATCTGCTAAGTCATTCGGTATGAATGTGGGTACTCTCTAGTTGATAATACCACTCTTACTAAGTTCGAATAAACTCTCTTGAAAGAAATGGATCCATAATTTCCTGTCTTGATATGAGGATGGATCTTACGAACATAGGACTTCAGATGTAGCTTTGGGAAAGAGATGGCATCATACTTGGCAAAGGTAGGAACTTTGAACTTGTGGGGAATTACCACACCAGGAACAAGATTCACATCATTAAAGTTAAGCCTTGACATTTTCAAATTTTCCACACATTGACGGTCTTCAAGTTGCTTGTATTTTTCGTTATCGGGATCTTTCGCTCACATAGTCTTCCTCTTTGTTTTCAGACTCATGATGGCTTCCTTCATTGTTTTTTATGCTTCCTTCGGTTTCGCCGCTCTTGTCTGAGAATTCGAGCTGTCTGAACACCTTGATTGGACCTTTGTGATTTTTCCCATGTTGAGAATACCAAGGGTCTTCTTCTTTCTAGTGATGAGCTTCTTGAGATCTTTCTAGCCTTGGGCCAAATTGGTGAATATCTCCTGGAATTGGGCGTTCTGAGCCTGGAGATCTTTGACAGTCTGTTCAAAAGCCATTTCTACTTAAATAAACAGTGAGAGAATAAGAAATCCGGTCTTGAATGTACCTGTTATGAAATGTTATGCCATAATATGCGATGTTATGCAATCAATGTTTTCAAGGACCTTAGGAATTTAAATTTGTTAAACAAGCATGAACAAACTTTTATTAGTTTACTTTTAGCAAGTACAAAGAAAGTTTAAACAAATAAAAGAAATTCCTAGAGCTTAGGTCTCCATGGGCCTTCCTTTTGTATTGAAGTAGGTGTTGATGCTCGCTCCTCGTGAAGAAGCTTCGTCAACTCTAATACCATTTTTCGCTTGCATGGAATTGAGCTTGAATATATCCCTTTCTTCTTTAAAATTTGAATGGGATCTCTTCAAGTCTTGAAATTAGTAGGCATGTACGGATAGAGAATGGTATAGGATTAGTCACCTAAATCAACAAGTTCCATAATTTGGTAGAACAAGCTGTAAATGGCATCATGAGATTTTGAGCTCGAGCTACCCATTTGAGGTAAGGTTCCCAAGGAATGGAATTTTGTGCCCAAAGTCTTGGTATCGATCTTCTTTACCATGCTCCAAGCGTTCACAAATCTTTGTGGTAGTTACGGAGATCATTTTGTAGTCGAACACAATGTCTTGGAGAAGCATATCACGAGGACCATCTCTTGAGCATAACCAAGCGATATAGAGCTAGAGAAGGGTTGTAAGTGATACCTCCCTTTAATCCAAAGAGTGGTACATTGGAATTCTCCACACGCTCGATGAAAGTGAAGTCCTTTTGAGAAGAAAGACACCAATAGATAGTTGAATAAGAGTGGCGTCGACCTTTGAGACCACCAATCTTTGCTCTATCTTCATTATTGATTGAGGAAGGTGCGTAATAAACCACCTAGAAAGTAACGGTATGCAACACATGAGAGTTCCTTGTCTTTTGGTATTACAGTGTGAAGGGAATGAAAAATGTCCCAAGTAAGGTAGGCCGGGATTATGAGTGAGGAATATTTTGATGGTGTTTATGTCTGTTGGTGGGATTAGGAAATAGCACCAAGCCATAGTTTAGCAAGGCCAAAATATCTCTGAATGCATGGAAACTCATAGCCTTTAGGAATTCTCCACCTTTCTTTATCAAAAACTTAGCAAGCAAACCCTTAACTCCGCTTCTTGTTTCCTAATTAGCTTCAATATCTAATCGCTTTTGATGTAACACTGATGCGATGTCTTCGTATTTCGGAGCTTTTTCTAAATCGGTGAACAGTATCTAATCAAGGATAGGTATCCCAAGTAGCTCAGAAAACTCTTCCAATGTAGGAACCAACTGATAATCTGGGAATGCAAGGCAGTGATGTTTCGGATCGAAGAACTGGAATACGACGTGCATCATATCTTCTTCAAAACCGGAGATAACCAAGTCAAGTAGATAACCATGCCTTTTGATAAACTGAGCATGATTGGGAACTTCTGAAATTAATTCTTTGAGTTGAGAAGGTATACCCATGAACTTGATTCGGATAGTCTTCCTGGAAGCCATAACTCCTACAAAATAGAGTAGAGATAAATCCCTAGGTCCTTGAAATAGGTATACATGATATGATGTTATGATGTCATGATGTCATTGTAACACGGTGAAGCCGACTTTGTAGGATTTTGTATCGCAAATGCGGATAGCAAGAGTCGCCACCGACTTTTCTTTTATCAATTAAGGGAAGGTAAAAGTGAGAAAAAGACCTTCGTTAGATTACGAGTAAGGGAGAAGGTTATGAAAAGGGAAGGTATTAGCACCCTTTCCATCCGTAGTTATCTGGGCTCTTAGTTGCTCTTAGATCACTTTAAAAATTGTGCTTTACGTGTGTTTGACAAAATGTTTTGAAAAGGCATTTCGCTTTGACTTTGTAATGATTCATGTAGGAATGTATACAAAGTGTTCGGAAATGTTTCGTTTTGAAAAGAGTTTGAACTTTGACAAAAGTGTGTTGTGTGAAAAGTATTTTGATAGAGCAAGCAACTAAAAGTCTTATTACCTACTCAGAATTGGCCGTTTTCGTATTATTTTACTTTCCTTTAGAATAGCGCTATCCATACCATTAGTTGGTAGGTAACTCTATTTGTTGGATGTAGAGGGACATTCGAAGGGACATCGGATGGTCATAGAAAGCAACTTGTAGGAAGTATCCTAGCACATTCGAAGGGACTATCATCATTTTTCGTAGGCGACAATCGAGGGTCAAGATCATGTATTCGTAGCCGACATCGTGGGTCTATGATCTTTGTATCGAAGGGACTATGATGATTTGTTTTGAAGGCAACATGCTAGGATACCTCTACGTTCGAGGGACTTGACCATTTGTATTCGTAAAGGCAACGAGAGAGAATGACCCTAAGGGGTGCATGTGTGAAAGAGTGTGTTAATTTCAGGTATATTATCTTGGTATTATGAGTGAGCTATGTTCAATTTTATCTTGCCATAGACGCCTAATTACTAGCAGTTTATAGGGTGCGGAAATTAAAATGCGGAAATATAAAATGCGGAAAGATAAATCCTACGCTATTACATGGCTTTGGGGCAGATACATAATTTAAACTTGCGGAAAATAAAAGCCCTAATTGAAACTATTACATCCCATGAGCAATTACATTATTGGAAAAAGAAATGATAAAGAAAAATAAATCCGAAATGGGGTAACTGTGAAAAGATGAGAAATCGGAAAATACGAGAGAAATCGAATAAGAAAAATATTAGTAAAAATGCAAATTTTGAATGAAAAATATTTCATCTGGAAATAACATAAATATGCTAAAATAATTTTTTTGGATTTTTTTGGAGATAATTTAATAATTAAAAACTAATTAAAAGTGATTTAAATGATAAATTAGAAATAAAATTAAATATGCATGCAAAATAATATTTTTTAATTTTATAAATTAAATAAACATTTTAGAAAATAATGCAAAAGGAAAATATTTTTGATGTTTTTAACTGCATGAATAAAAATTATGAAAAGAATTAAAAATGCATGAAATATATTAAATAAATAAGAAAAACATGAAAAGTTTGAAGAAAAGGGAAAACCAAATGGTCAGGGGAATCGAACCGGGACCACAACTCACAATGCCAATGCCTTGACCATCTGAACCAGCGCATACGTGTTTGAAGATTGGGCGAATGGATTACAAGCAGCGTCTCCTCCTATTGCCTCGTCTCGCGCAAACTTCATCTCCTTCGTTTTGAATTTTGAAAATTCGTCGGCCTTTGTTCGCGCTACATTCACAACAAAATTGAAAATCATACACAAGTAATATAAATGAATTCTAAGACCATGGTTCGATTCGGGACATCATTCGAATGCATTGGTAATGGTCTCGGGTCCAATTTTCCATTTAAGCAAAGCCCTAAATCGTGGTCAAGAACCCTAGTTATGGCGGATCACGTTTCGAGCTATGGAAATGCAATTAACACCGGTTGCTTGCAAACTTTGTTCTAAGCATGAAACAAACATCAAAACTCGTTAATAATGCATGAATAATGAAACACGATTTTGAAAAAAGATGAACAAACCGATTCGTGATTTCTTAATTACGGATGCTTTTGGATGATGTAAGTGCGGATCGACTCGGGGTATCAAGGAATGCAATGGACACCTCAAAACCAATTGCAATTTGGAACTAGGGCTGCGGTTTGCTTGAAGGTCCAGTTTCTTGAGCTTCAATAGGGTTTCTCGCCAGTTTTCTACCCTTCGTGTGGCATGAGTTGTGTATATATAGTAGAAGGATTGAGTTGTTTTGAGAAAGAATCAATCACTAATCAATGCAAATCAAATTTGATTTTGTACAAAATCAAATTTTCATTTTAATCAATTTTCAATCAAATCTTGCCATATCAATCCAAATTTCGAAATTTCTTGGCTTTATTGAGTTGCTTGGCTCTCGAAGAGAGAAAAATCAAGTTTGCATTTAATTTTGATTTTATACTTTATTTTAAATTTAATTTGTATTTAAATGAATAAATTCCAAATTAAATAGAAAAATAAAATAAAAATTCGTGGCATTGGGCTTGGATATTCCTAATTGCATAAGGAACAAGTTTGGATAAAGAAAAAGTAAGCCCATTTGCAAAATTTTGATTTTTAAAGTATTTCTCTTTGTGCACTTCTTCAAAATTGCCCAACTTGTGAATGGTGTATCTTGCTCAATTTTTCACATTTTGAGTGTTCTTGGACTTTTGGAAAGCTCTACGAGTCCTCTAACCAACATTTTGGTCTCATCTCAATTGGAGTTTCCATGCTCAATATATCTTCAAAACAAAATGTTGACTTTTATTGACTTTGAAAAGAACACGTAATGTTTTGATCCATACCTCTCAAATGAATCATTTTTGAACATTCTTGTGAGACATGAAGTTGTAGAAATTGAATTTCCTTCAAAACAAGAGGTGGTGTAAAATTTACGAAAAAGTATGAAGAAGTTATGATCGTCAAAGTTGGTTGACTTTTCTCGGAGAAACCCTAATTTAGAAAGTTTGACTTTTGAGCAAATCTTGAGTTTTCTTGATGAATCATGATCAACCCTTGATCAAATGATGAATGTAACTTCAAAATGAGGATGTTGACCAAAAATCATGAAGTTTGTTGTATGTTGACCACGATTGACTTTTGTCATCTGTTGATTTTCAACCATCGAACAATTATGCAGGAAACTTGACTTGAAGCTTGAAACTTGACATGGAGAACATTTGAAGCATATGAGGAGGCATGATGAACATTGGAGATGTTGGAAATCCATTTGATCGAGAATCACCAAACCTAGTTTGGTTTGATTGTCTAGGAGAGGTTTGTCGATCGACCCTTGAGGAATCCTTGAGTATGGATGTATGGAATGTCTTGAGAAGATGGAGGAAATTTTGGGGTATGACTGCCTGTTCAATCTTCTTGTCTTGGAAGGGTTAGATTGGCGTGCGTGCCTTTCGTGACACGGAGGTGAAGATGATTGAACACTCATATACAATTTGCACTTTGGTGATGCGAGAATGGGCTTCTGATGCCATTTGGAGAAGGTAGAGACTTATTGGGGAATGAGTCACTATGGAGATTGTTGATAGGAGAATTGATGGGGATGGGCTTGAGATGCCATCTGGAAAGATTGATGTTGGGGGTGAGCCACGCTAGGCTCTGTAGGCGTTGGAAATGAAAGGAGCATGGAGATGGGCTTAAGATGCCATCGGAAGTCGAGACGTGCTGATCTTTGAATGAAGTTATTGGTTTGTATTTTTTAACCAAATATGCCGTGAAGGTGGAGATGTTGACAAGTAGTCGGAGATGGGCTTAAGATGCCATCAAGGCAAGCGAGTCGTATGCAGACTACGTATTCTTTATAATAAGAAGGAATCGAAGAATAAATCTTGTCTTGATTACTACGAGGAGGTAGTAGTTGGCAAAATGCGGATATCTTCCTGTTGTGCATCGGTGTTGATCACATTGTTGGAGGATAACTTGTGATCGTTCGGATAGGGTTTCCGTCTAGCTTGGTATTAATCACGGATCCGTTGTCGGAGGACAACGAGCGTCATTCGAGATAGTTTTCCGTCGGATTCGGGTCTTAATCTGGACCGATTCTTGGGAGGACAACTAGGCGGTCTTCGAGATAGTTTTCCGTCGAGATTGGGTCTTAATCTGGACCGCGGAGGACAACTAGGCGGTCTTTGATAGTTTTCCGTCGAGATTGGGTCTTAATCTGGACTGTTTGCGTCGAGTGATTTTCACTGTTTTGGAAAACAAGAGAAACTTTGATAGAATATTTGTTAGTCTTATGCAAAGTATGATGCATGACAATGCGTCTGAATGACATATGCACAAATTATGAATTTTATGAGTAATGTATGAATGATAGATGTTGTGGTATTTCAAAACATATCCATCTTGAAGAAGATCACGGAAGTTACTTGGAGATTTCGACACATTTGAGGATGGAGATCCTTAGAAGAAAGATAACTTTGATTCCTCCGATGCACTATCTGACCAAGTTTTAGGCCTAGATATTGTTGAGGATGGTGAGGTACGCTGTCGAGGATCTTGTGTGTAGACCAATCTTGGAGGTACTCTCTGGGGATTTTGAGTGTAAATCTTGGAGAGTATTTGGTAGTTGTTGGGCCGGGTTAGAAGAATGGGGCCGTTGTGATCTCTGACTGAGGAATAAGAGGTGTAGGTTTCCTCCGGTATACTATCTGACCAAGTTTCAAGTCTAAATACTGCTGCTGGAGAAAAGGGAATGGTTGAGAGATATCCGCTGGGGATAAATATCTTAGCTGGGGATGAAATGTTACTGCTCGAAGACAGACGTAATCCGGTTAAGTTGAGTGGAATCATTGCTTGGGGACCGCGTACTCCTGGGAAGGTTTGTGGTGAGCAACATCTACGTGGGGATCAATGCTGGAAGTGTCTTGGTGACTTTCGTCGTCATCTCAATTCTTCTGTAGTAATTACTTTGCACGGTCACTTTCGCATGTAATAGATTTTCATTGTCACATGCATATAATCATTCAAAGCAAACATTGGACTTTATGCAAACAACAACGATGAAAATTGTAAAGAGAAAGAACTCGTATTTATTTGAAATGTGGCGTATGGCCAAATAGTTTGTACACAAGAAAAAAGCTATGGAAACAATCTCGTTAAGTTCAACTATGCTAGTACTCATATATTTCAACTATCTCATCTCCATCGTTAGAAAGTGAGTGGGTGATTATCGCCATTTGAATCTTGAATCTTGATAGTAGTGCGGAAGAAGGTGACGGGCGAGACATGGTTATGCGCTTCCCTTATTTTTGCCTAGACCGCCCTTTGGGTTTCGATCTCGGGATACCCTTTTTGCCCAAGCCCGGTTTCGACTTGCGGGTGTACATGTTTTGTATATATCCTTAACTTTTGTCCGAACCCTTTTGGTTACCGGGATATATTTTTTCCTAGGTCGTCGACCTAGCGGGTCTCTTTATCGTAGTATTTTTGACTATGTCTGCGTTCACGAGGTGTGGGAAGTCTTAGCCATCCATGGTGCTAAGTATCATAGCTCATTTGGAAAATCTTGTCTTGACTACAAATGGTCCCTCGTGGGTTTGTCCATTTGCCCAGGATCACCTTGTGGAATAATGATCGCTTGACTACTAGATCACCGACTTGGTAGACTCGGTGCTTGACCTTCTTGTTAAATGCTATCATCGCCGATAGATCATCCATGGCAAATGGATGCGAGTCGTTTCTCATCAATCAAGTTAATTTGTTCAAGGCGAGTCTGGATCCAATCGTCTTCTCCTAGCTCTGCGTCCTAGAGGACTCTAGTTGAGGGAATCTGAACCTCGATGGGTAGGACTGCTTCCATACCGTACACAAGAGAGAAGGGAGTTGCCCCGTTGATGTCCGTACCGTAGTGCGATAACCGTGAAGAGAAAATGGTAACATCTCATGCCAATCTTTGAAAGTCACTGTCATCTTCTGTATAATCTTCTTAATGTTCTTGTTGGCGGCTTCCACTGCGCCATTCATCTTAGGCCGATGAGGAGAAGAATTGTGATGCTTGATCTTGAACTGCGTGCAGAGTTCGGTGATCATCTTGTTGTTGAGATTAGAGCCATTATCTGTGATAATCCTTTCGGGAGTTCCATACCGACAGATAAGATTATGCTTGATGAAACGAGCCACCACATTCTTGGTAACGGATCGACGAGAGGCTTACCCACTTGGTGAAATAATCAATTGCCACAAGGATGAAGCGATGTCCGTTGGAAGCGGTGGGCTTGATCTCTCAATCATGTCAATGCCCCACATTGCAAAGGCCAAGGAGCTATTAGAACATTCGGAGAGTCTTGGAGTGCGTGCACTTTATCGCATCGTCGGCATTTGTGACAAGATGGAGCGTAGCGGTGACAATCGACTTCCATGGTGGACCAATAGTAACTGTTCTCAAAATCTTCTTAGCCATTGTATGACCTTGGAGTGGGTACCAAATCGCCGTGTAATTCTTCCATGATACGTCTTGTTGTTTTCGGTCTACATAGCGGAGTAAGCACAAGTCGTGGTTGCGCTTGTATAAGATGTCGTTCTTGAGGAAGAATTTGGATGCAAATCTTCTCATGAACTTCTTATCATTGTGATTGCGGGATATTCACGAGTCTCAAGATACCTTTTCACGTCCATAGTACCAAGGTTTCTCTTACATATCAAGCTCATAACAATCGTTGGTTAGTCAAACTTCTCAATGATGATCAGGGGCCTCGTTGTCCCATCGACTTTGAACATAGATGACATAGTAGCTAATCGTCTTGTGATTCTCTTCTCGTGGAATGTGGTTGAAAGTGATCTCTTGAGTAGGGGATCAAACTCGGAACATGCTCTCGATCTGGAATGAGATTCGGATGCTTCGTATCCCACTCATATGTCGGTGATCACCAAAGTGAGTCTCCATACACTTGTAAGAACTTGATTCTTAAGTCAATAGCGACTTTGATACCCATGATGCATGCTTTATTCGGCCATGTTGTTAGTGCAATGAAACATAATCTGGCGGTGAAAGGGTATATACGCGATGGGGATGTAATGATGGCGCCAATGCCATTGCCAAGTGCGTTTGAGGCTCCATCAAAAACCATGGTCCACCGGGATCCTTGTTCAGGTCCTTCGTCCGGGCCTGGTTCTTCACAATCTGTAACTAGTAAAACATCTTAAATGCGGAAATTCGAACTGCATAGACTGATAGTCGTCTACGGCTTGATGAGCCAAATGATCGGCTACTACACTCCCCTTAATTGCTTTCTGAGAAGTATATTGGATGTCATACTCGGTCAAGATAATCTACCATCTTGCTATTCTTCCGGAGAGAGCTGGTTTCTCAAATATGTATTTTATCGGATCCATCTTGGAAATCAACAAGGTAGTATTAGTCAACATATACTGTCTTAGTCGTCGAGCAGCCCAAGCCAAAGCGTTGCAAGTTTTCTCGAGTTGTGAGTATCTTGTTTCACAGTCAGTAAACTTTTTGCTAAGGTAGTATATTGCATGCTCTTTTCGACCAGACTCGTCATGTTGCCCCAACACACATCCCATTGAATTCTCTAACACTGCCAAGTACATGATAAGAGGTCTTCCTTCGGCGGGCGGCATCAGGATAGGAGGATTCTGTAGGTACTCCTTGATTTTGTCAAAAGAGATCTGGCAACCGTCATTCCATTCTACCACTTGATCTTTCTTCAGTAACTTGAAGATTGGCTCACAAGTAGGAGTTAGATGTGCAATGAATCTGGCAATGTAATTTAATCGGCCCAAGAAACCCCTGACTTCCTTCTCGGTGCAGGGAGCTGGCATCTCTTGAATAGCTTTAACCTTGGCGGGATCAACTTCAATACCTTTACCACTGACAATAAACCCTAGGAGTTTTCCGGATCTGACTCCAAAAGTGCACTTGTTAGGATTAAGTCTCGATCTGTACTTCTTCACCTATCAAGCAGTTTACGCAAATGATCAAGATGTTCTTCTTGATGCGTGATCGAGCTATCATGTCGTCGGCGTAGACCTCTATCTCGTGATGAATCATGTCATGAAATAATGTCACCATAACGCGATAAGTGGCGCCCGCGTTCTTCGATCGAGCGGCATAATCTTGTAGCGAAAGTGCCTTGTGTAACAAAGTAGTCTTCTCCATGTCTTGAGGAGCCATTTTGATCGATTGTAGGAGAAACCATCCGTGAAGGAAAACCTTATCTTTGGCGGTGTTGTCAACGAACATCAATATGAGGAAGTGGGAAATCGTCTTTCGGACTCGCTTTGTTCGGATCTCTATAATCCCACACATCGAACTTTGCCATCCTTCTTAAGTACAGGCACTACGTTTGCAACCTTGTGGATAGGAAAGTGACTAGGAAACCGCATTGAGCTGTTTCATGACTTGACTTTGATTTTCTTTGATATCTCGGGGGCGTCGCAGACCTACATTTCACGGGGAAAACCCTCTTACATCGTGATCGGTGTACCACAATATCAATGTCTAAACCGGCATGTCTTATCGACCAAGCAAAAACCTCAATATAGTCTTGTAGCATCGAACCAACCTTTCTTTAACACATTCTCAAGACCGCTACTATCTTGATCTCTTTTACATCTTCATGATACCCAAATTCACAACCTCAACTTGTTCTTCGTGTGGGTATAACTCGATCTTCTTGTAGCGATCGACAAGTTCTCCTGGCACTTCACAATCTTCCTCACTTTCGTCTTCGGCTTTGTAGATCGGATTATCGAAGTCATATTTAGCAATAACATAGCTGTTATCAACGAGATTCGGAGTGATTCTGCAGTGTATCACGTGGGTGTGTGTAAGAAACACATAGCTTTTTGAAGGGGTGATAAAGTAAAAGAAAATAAACAATTGAATGCAAAAGTCCAACGATTTTATTGAATGAAAATATGCAAATGATGATAATAACCCTCACAAGCGAGCCATGATGCCCGGGCAGGCACTAGGCTTTAGAGTTTATTGTTCAAAACATAGAATATCTGAAAAGCAAAACAAAACAAAAGCAATTACTCGACTAAAGGAGATTGGTATAGCGTCTTGATCTTCCAATTCTGAGCCGTTGTCGGGAGTTGGGAAGATCCACTTGCGATGTCGAAGTCGTCGTCGTCATCTATAGCATGGATTCCTCTACGGATGATGCGGAAAGGAAGTTGGCGGCGCGTTCGCGTATCATCTTGACCTCGATGGTAAAGCCTAAACTAGTCTTGTCGGATTTGAAAGGAAGGTCGGGGCTGTCCCAAATAGCACTACCTTCTTCAACGACTTGAGCATCTTTCAATGAGGCCATCCTAGGCGGAACTTGCATAACCGGGGGGAGAGTGGGCATGACTCGGGTATTGTTTCAAAAGCAGCGAGTCTCGTAAATTCACCCTCCATCTCGAGGTATCGGAATGATGTAGATGGTGACCATATACTCTTCTTCACCACATCTTGTAACAACTTTCCCTTTCACGGGTACTTGACCGATGTAGGGTAGAGTAACAACGCTGCCCATGTATCCAAGGCGTCCAAGTAGGCAAGAGTAAGGTGGACGGATATCCATGACAAAGAAAGTGGAGTCAAAGTGGAGGGCGACTTTACAGGAGTGAGCTCTCAAGTCTTGTTGGTTTAGAACCATCAAAGCTCTCACAATTATATCACTGGGTCTCAGCACCAACCTTTCGATATCAAGTCGATCAAAAGCAGTCTTTGGAAGGATATTCAGAGCAGAACTGGTATCCACCAAAACATGAGATAATGTAGTACCCTTGCATTCGACAGAAATGTTTAAGGCTTTGTTGTGTTTCCTTCCGGCAGGAATCAAATCAACATCGAGCCTAGGCGTTGTTGGCGGCGGGCTAGCAAGACTTCAAATTGGTCAGTGGTAGTGTCTTGTGGTACGTGAGCATTCTTCAGAAACTTCACTAAGGCGTTAGCATGAGCCTCAGAGCACAAGAGTAGAGCAAGCATGGAGATCTTGGGCAGATGCATCCCATTGTTCCACCACATTGTAGTCACTCTTCTTGATGATCTTGAATGTCCTCCATTTCTTGTTTGGAGGTATCTTGACAACTTCCTTTGGCACTTCTAGTTGGCGGGATGAGTCATGGTTCTTTCCTCTAGCACGGGAATGGGTTGAGCAATTTGGAATCGGTGGAGTCGCGGTGTCTTTTGGAGGAGAGATATGGAGAAAACCCTTCGGTTTGGTCACCTTACTAGATCGGTGATGTTGTCGATGTCAAGAATGGTAGCTTCAATAAGATCTTTAATGGTCGAGAGGTCTTGCTTGCGCCATGATAGTAAACATCGCTCCATAATTCCAAGGGATAGCTTTGTCGGAGGAATATGGGACTGGTCTTGGAGAAGTGATAATGAGAGGTGCCACTCTAGGCACAGGATCAGCGGAGGAAATTCTTATAGTGTTAACATCAGCATAGTCTTCTGGGAAATCGTCACCCCATCCGGTTGCTTTAACATCTTCAATAGGAATTTTGTAACTCTCAGGAATAGTGTACTTCACCATGTAATCGTACTTTCCACTTGGCTGCCCCAAGGTATTCCACACAGATGGTGCGGCTTCATTCGTATTGTCAATCTTCAACTTAGACATTTCTTCACACAACTTCTGCACAGGTGGTTTTAGAAATAGTATCTCACGGTTATCCATCATGCACTGAACGCGTCTTCTCAACCAAGCACAACCATCAGGTGCAGATGGGCACCAACGACAATTCTGGGCATCACAGGTTGACACCACTTGCAACAAATTCTTCTTCTGATCATCGGAGGAATGGTCAAGTCATCTATGTTGAAAACATAAGTATCGCCATATGACATTGGAACTCTTGTCATGGTTAGGCATAGGGCGTTGATCACATTCGGGGTCTCGGAGGGTCAAACTCAATGCCTTAGCAATCATGTCTTGAATTTTGTTCTTGAGCCCAACAATCATCGATTACTATGTCACAGGCTATTAGAATGGTAAGCACACTTAACATTAGGGTTGTATCTCGGAGAGGAAGTGTTGATGTTTTGAGGAGGATCCCTCAAGGTGATCAGCTCTGCCTTCAACAAGTGTTGCAAGGCTTGCGACAATGGCATGTTGATCTTAGTAAAGCTGTCTTCGTGGCGCGTTACGGCTCTGCGCGTTGTCTCGTTGAGGTTGTCTTGATGTAGGATTGGAGATCAGCCCCCACAGTTGGTAGCGGTCGGTTTTGGCTCGGCTTTTTTGACCATACACAGCATTAGCTTCTTTCTTACCGCCAAAAGATCTCTTCGCGGCATTTGAAGATGACTCCACATGAATCTTTCCGCTCTTGATACCAGCTTCAATACGCTCGCCTATCAATATCAGCTCGGTAAATCCGGCTGAAGAGTTTCCAATCAGATGATTGAAGAACGGGCCTGTCAGTGTTCCCATAAACATATCAACCAATTCCCTATTAGACAAGGGTGGCTGAACTCTGCCTGCTAGATCTCTCCACTTCTGAGCATACTCCTTGAACTTCTCGTCACGACCCATAGACATGTTTTGTAGTTGCATGCGAGTGGGTGTCAATTCAGCATTGTACTCATACTGCTTGTAGAAAGCATCTGCTGAGTTACTCCAAGTACGGATACGGTCATTCTCTAGCTGATAATACCACTCTAACTGGGTTCCGGACAAACTCTCTTGAAAATAGTGCATCCATAACTTTCTGTCATCAGTGTGGGGATTGATCTTCTGGACATAGGACTTCAAATGCAGCTTAGGGAAAGACATGCCATCATACTTAGCAAAGTTGGAACTTTGAACTTGGGAGGAATCACAACACGAGGGACAAGACTCAGATCATCAAAATTCAGCCCGGACATCTTCAGGTTTTCCACAGCATTCAGACGGTCTTCAAGTTGCTTGTACTTGTCATCTTCATCAAAGTATTGGCCATTATCATAGTCTTTCTCAGGCTCATGCTGACTACCTTCGCCATCACCCTTGTCACTTTGCTCATCCTCCTTCTTGACACTTCCTTGAGCTCAATTCGGTGACCACTTTAGGACCACCTTTGTAGCGTCGCCCATGTTGAGAAGACCAACCTTCTTCTTCTGTTGATGAGCTTCTTGGATCTTCTTGGCCTTGGACCAAGCGGTGAACATTTGTTGGGCGAGCATTACGAGCACGAAGATCTTTGTGATTGTTCAAGAGCCATTTCTGCTAAAATAAATAGCGAGAGAATGAGAAAACCAATCTTCAATGTACCTGTGATGCAATATTATGCTATGCTATGCAATGTTTATGTGAATGCAATGCAATGTTTTCAAGGACCTTAGAGATTTAAATTTGTTTAAACAAGCAATGAACAAACATTTATTAGTACTCCTTTTATTCTTTTTCTTTTTAAGTACAAAAGATAGTTCAAACAAATAAAAGAAAACATATAAATCCTAAAGCTCTAAGTCTCCCATGGGTGCTTCCTCTTGGTGCCGAGGTAGGCGTTGATGCTTCGCTCCTCGTGAAGTAGCTTGGTCAACTCTAGCACTTTCTTCTCACTTGCATAACACTGAGCTTCAAAGGTATCCCTCTCTTCTTTAAGTTGGATCCAAGATCTCTTCAAGTCTTCAAAATCAGTAGGCATGTCGGGATGGAGATCAGTATAGGTTACGTCACCTATAGCACAGTTCCATAATTCTTGGTAAAGCAGTGAATGGCATCATGAGGTTTTGAGCTCGAGCTTGCACCCATTTGAGGTAAGGTTCCCAAGGAATGGAGTTTTGGTGTCCCAAAGTCTTGGTATCGATCTTCTTTACCATGCCCCGTGTATAAACCTTTCGGTAATTACGGAGATCGTGGTTGTAGTCGAACACAATATCTTGGAGAAGCATATCATGTGGGCCATCCTTTCGAGCAAAACCAAACGTAGAGCTAGAGAAGGATTATAGGTGATACCTCCCTTATACCAAGTAGTGGTACATTAGGAATTCTCCAGCCTCAATGAATGTGAAGTCCTTTTGAGAAAAGATTCCAGCGGATATCCGAGTGAGAGAGTGACATTAACCTTTGAGACCACTTCATCCTTTGTTCATTCTTCAAAGCTGATGGAGGAAGGTGCGAAATAAACCACACAGGAAAGTAACAGTATGCAACACATGGGAGTTCCTTGTCTCTTAGTAGTACGAGTGTGGAGAGAATGTAGGATGTCTCCAAGTAAAGTAGGCACAGGATTGCGGGTAAGGAACAACTTGATGGCGTTGACATCTATGAATTGATCCGAGTTAGGAAATAGAACCAAACCATAGATTAGCAAGGCCACAATATCTTCAAATGCATGGAAACTCATAACTTTGAGGAACTCTCGGGCTTTCTTAATTAGGAACTTGGAAAGTAAACCCTTAACTCCGCTTCTTGTTTCCCAATTGGCTTCAATGTCTGAGCACTTAAGATGTAATCCTGATGCAATGTCTTCGTACCTAGGAACTTTTTCTAGACCGGTGAATGGCATTTGGTCAAGAATAGGTATCCCAAGTAACTTAGAGAACTCTTCCAAGGTAGGGACTAACTGATAATCTGGGAATGTAAAGCAATGGTGTTTGGATCAAAGAACTGGAAAAGGACATGCATCATATCTTCTTCAAAGCGGAGATAACCAAATCAAGTAGACAACCATGTCTTTTGATGAGCTGAGCATGGTCGGGAATCTACGAAACCAATTCTTTGGTGAGAAGGTATACCCATGAAGTTGATTCGGATAGTCTTTCTAGAAGCCATAATCCCTACAAAGCAGGCAAAGATAAATCCTAGGTCCTTGAAATAGTTAGAAATGATATGCAATGCAAATGATGGCATGATGTCATGTTTGCACACACAAACAATTCACACAATGAGCTTAGGTTTAAGGCTTGCATGAGGTATAGGTGATTACCCACCAAAAGTTTGAGTTGGTTCATCTGTCCTATAAAAGTAACGGGTTCTAGGAATCTCATATCATTGATCTTTCGTAGGCGCTTATTTCAATACGACTACCAAGTGGTCGACCAAAAATATCCCAAAAGTCATCTTAATGGCGTAGCATCGGTATCAACCAACCTCGGTCTACACCAAAGTCGGCCATCTCACTACCTTCTAATGGCCAAGATGGGTCAATTAAGGTTCTAAAAGTTTAGTTAGTGCTTGATGACACCACGAAGCCAAATACTATCCTCAACTTGGGAATGAAGAGTATCGGGACATCCAAAGTGTCACACTAACGTAGCCATCATGTTGACCATTTCGATATCGTCTAGCAGTCATGACGATTTATTGCTACTTACCTAAAGGAACACGGATCGGGTGTAGGATCCCCAACAATATAATACCCAAGCAACCCTTAAAGATAAAGCAAGCAAGTCAAACAAAAAGCAATAAAGGTGAGCTAGAAATCCCTAAGGCATTCTCTCTTTAGGGTGTCTCCCCGGCAGAGTCACCAGTTCTGTAACACGGTGAACTGACTTTGTAGGATTTTGTATCGCAAATGTGCGGATAGCAAGAGTCTCCACCGACTTTTCTTTTATCCAATTAAGGAAGGTAAAAGTACAGAAAAAGACCTTCGTTAGATTACGAGTAAGGAGAAGGTTATGAAAAGGAAGGTATTAGCACCCATTCCATCCGTAGTTATCTACGGGCTCTTAGTTGCTCTTAGATCACTTTAAAAATTGTGCTTTCTTGTGTGTTTGACAAAATGTTTTGAAAAGGCATTTCTCTTTGACTTTGTAATGATTCATGTAGGAATGTATACAAAGTGTTCGGAAATGTTTCGTTTTGAAAAGAGTTTGAACTTTGACAAAAGTGTGTTGTGTGAAAAGTATTTTGATAGAGAAAGCAACTAAAAGTCTTATTACCTACTCAGAATTGGCCGTTTTTGTATTGTTTTACTTTCCTTTAGAATAGCGCTATCCATACCATTAGTTGGTAGGTAACTCTATTTGTTGGATGTAGAGGGACATTCGAAGGGACATCGGATGGTCATAGAAAGCAACTTGTAGGAAGTATCCTAGCACATTCGAAGGGACTATCATCATTTTTCGTAGGCGACAATCGAGGGTCAAGATCATGTATTCGTAGGCGACATCGTGGGTCTATGATCTTTGTATCGAAGGGACTATGATGATTTGTTTGAAGGCAGCGATGCTAGGATACCTCTACGTTCGAGGACTTGACCATTTGTATTAAAAAACGAGAGAATGACCCTAAGGGGTGCATGTGTGAAAAAGTGTGTTAATTTCGGTATAATATCTTGGTATTATGTGAGCTATGTTCAATTTTATCTTGCCATACGCCTAATTACTAGCGGTTTATAGGGTGCGAAATTAAAATGCGGAAATATAAAATGCGGAAAGATAAATCCTACGCTATTACATGGCTTTGGGGCAGATACATGATTTAAACTTGCAGAAAATAAAAGCCCTAATTGAAACTATTACATCCCATGAGCAATTACATTATTGGAAAAAAGAAATGATAAAGAAAAATCGTCCGAAATGGGGTAACATGAAAAGAAATAAAATACGAGAAAATCGAATAAAGAAAAATATTAGTAAAAATGCAAATTTTTGAATGAGAAAAATATTTCACGCTGGAAATAACATAAATATGCTAAAATAATATTTTGGGATTTTTTTGGAGATAATTTAATAATTAAAAACTAATTAAAAGTGATTTAAATGATAAATTAGAAATAAAATTAAATATGCATGCAAAATAATATTTTTTAATTTTATAAATTAAATAAACATTTTGTGAAAAATAATGCAAAAAGGAAAATATTTTTTGATGTTTTTAAATGCATGAATAAAAATTATGAAAAGAATTAAAAATGCATGAAATATATTAAATAAATAAGAAAAACATGAAAAGTTTGAAGAAAAGGGAAAACCAAATGGTCACAGGGCAATCGAACCCGGGACCACCTTCACAATGCCAATGCCTTGACCATCTGAACCAACGCGCCCACGTGTTTGAAGATTGGAGCGAATGGATTACAAGCACGCGTCTCCTCCCTATTGCCTTGTCTCGCAAACTTCATCTCCTTCGTTTTGAATTTTGAAAATTCGGCGTCGGCCTTTGTTCGGCTACAACCACAATTGAAAATCATACACAAGTAATATAAATGAATTCTAAGACCATGGTTCGATTCGGGACATCATTCGAATGCATTGGTAATGGTCTCGAGGTCCAAGCCCAAAGCTAAATCGTGGTCAAGAACCCTAGTTATGGCGGATCACGTTTTAGGCTATGGAAATACAATTAACCTTCCGGATAAACAAACTTTGTTCTAAGCATGAAACAAACATCAAAACTCGTTAATAATGCATGAATAATGAAAGCGATTTTGAAAAAATGAACAAACCGATTCGTGATTTCTTAATTACGGATGCTTTTGGATGATGTAAAGTGCGGATCGACTCCAAAGGTATCAAAATGCATGCAACCACACCAAAAAACAATTTGGAACTAACTGATTTGCTTGAAGGTCACAGTTTCTTGAGCTTCAATAGGGTTTCTCCGACGGTTTTCTACCCTATTCGTGTGGCATGAGTTTTGTATATATAGTAGAAGGATTGAGTTGTTTTGAGAAAGAATCAATCACTAATCAATGCAAATCAAATTTGATTTTGTACAAAATCAAATTTTCATTTAATCAATTTTCAATCAAATCTTGCCATATCAATCCAAATTTTGAAATTTTTGGCTTTATTGAGTTGCTTGGCTCTCAAGGAGAGAAAAATCAAGTTTGCATTAAATTTTGATTTTATACTTTATTTTTAAATTTAATTTGTATTTAAATGAATAAATTCCAAATTAAATAGAAAAATAAAATAAAAATTCGTGGCATTGGGCTTGGATATTCCTAATTGCATAAGGAACAAGTTTGGATAAAGAAAAAGTAAGCCCATTTGCAAAATTTTGATTTTAGAAGTATTTCTCTTTGTGCACTTCTTCAAAATTGCCCAACTTGTGAATGGTGTATCTTGCTCAATTTTCACATTTTGAGTGTTCTTGGACTTTTTGGAAATCTCTAAGAGTCCTCTAACCAACATTTTTGGTCTCATCTCAATTGGAGTTTCCATGCTCAATATATCTTCAAAACAAAATGTTGACTTTTTGTTGACTTTGAAAAGGACCTGTAATGTTTTGATCCATACCTCTCAAATGAAGCATTTTTTGAACATTCTTGTGAGACATGAAGTTGTAGAGAATTGAATTTCCTTCAAAACAAGAGGTGGTGTAAAAATTTCTGAGAAAGTATGAAGAAGTTATGATCAGTCAAAGTTCAGTTGACTTTTCTCAAAGAAACCCTAATTTAGAAAGTTTGACTTTTGAGCAAATCTTGAGTTTTCTTGATGAATCATGATCAACCCTTAATCAAATGATGAATGTAACTCCAAAATGAGGATGTTGACCAAAAATCATGAAGTTTGTTGTATGTTGACCACGATTGACTTTTGTCAATCTGTTGATTTTCAACCATCGAACAATTGCGAGGAAACTTGACTTGTGAAGCTTGAAACTTGACATGGAGAAAATTTGAAGCATATGAGGAGGCATGATGAACATTGGAGATGTTGGAAATCCATTTTGATCTGAGAATCACCAAACCCTAGTTTGGGTTGATTGTCTAGGAGAGGGTTTGTCTGATCAACCCTTGAGGAATCCTTGAGTATGGATGTATGGAATGTCTTGAGAAGATGGAGGGAAAATTTTGGGGTATGACAGTCATATTTAAAACAAGTAGCAAGGACAAGAAATTCACACAATAGCCCTAGGTTTAAGGCTTGCATGAGGTATAGGTGTCTACCCTACCAGAGTTTAAGTAGGTTCAACCTGTCCTATAATATAACCGGGTTCTAGGAATCTCATATCATTGTTATTTCTCGTAGGATTTATTTCAATATGACTACCAAGCGGTCGACCAAAACATCTCGAAATTCGAATCTTAATGAGCATAGCATCGAGTATTAACCAACCTCGGTCTACACCGAAGCCGACCATCTCACTACCTTCGAATGGCCAAGGTGGGTCAATTAGGATTCTAAAAGTTGAGTTAGTGCTTATGACACCACGCATACGCCAAATACATTCCTTAACTGGACATGAGGAGCATCGGGACATCCAAAGTGTCGCACTAACGTAGCCATCATTTTGACCGTTTCGGTATACGCCTAATGATCGCGACGATTTATTGCTACTTACCTAAGGAAACCTAGATCTGGGTGTAGGATCCCCCACAAGTATAATACCCAAGCAACCCTTAAACGTAAAGTAGATAAGTCAAACAATGAAAGCAATAAAGTGATCTAAAGCCCTAAGGTAGCCTCTCTTTAGGGTGTGTCCCTAGCAGAGTCGGAATTTGGTAATTCGGTGGGAGAACTGACTTATTTGTTTTACGTTTTATCGCAAATGTTGCGGATAGCAAGAGTCGCCACCGAATTTTCTTTTATCCAATTAAGGGAAGGCGAAAAGAATAGGAAAAGACCTTCGTTAGATTAATGCGAGAGAGTTATGAAAAGGGAAGGTATTAGCACCCTTTCCATCCGTAGTTATCTACGGGCTCTTAATTGCTTAGCTCACTTTATAAATTGATTTTGTGTGTGTGTTTGAAAAGAAGTTTTGAAAATGCATTTCACTTTGACTTCGTAATGATTCTCGCTAGAATGTATACGAAGTGTTTGGAAATGTTTTGTTTTGGAAAACTTTGTAACGATTCACGCTAGCATGTATACAAAGTGTTTGAAAAGTTTTGAAAATAGTGTGAGGTGTAAAAAGTATTTTTTAATTTATTGGAGCAAGCAAAAGAGTCTTATTACCTACTCATAATGGTCGTTTCCATGTTATTTTGCTTTCCTTTAGGGTAGCGCTATCCATACCATTAGTTGGTAGGTAACTTTATCCGTTGGATGTAAAGGGACATTCGAAGGGTCATCAGATGGTCATAGAAGGCAACATGTAGGTATACTTTAGCATATTCGTAGGGACGATCATCACTTTTCGTAGGCAACAACCAAGGGACGAGATCATGTTTTCGTAGGCAACAATCGAGGGTCATTGATGGACTATGATCTTTGTATCGAAGGGACTATGATGATATTGTTTGTAGGCAACTGTGCAAAGATATCGCTACGTTCGAGGGACATGACCGTGTATTCGAAAGGCAACAAGAGGGGATACCCCAAGGTGAGTGCACGTGTGAAGAGTGTGTTGTATTCAGATATTTATCTTGTGATTAATGTTATCTATCTTGATTGGATTAGTCTTGCCATACATGGCTAGTTACTAGCAATTAAATATGTACCGAAAATAAAGTGCAGAAATGTAAAGTGCGGAAAGTAAACCTTAGACTATTACGTGGCTTTGGGGCAGATACATAATAGGGTGTGGAAAGTAAAAGAAATGTAAATCTGTGATTGCATGATAAAATTTCGACCTATACATCCTTTCTAGAATTGTAAATGCGATATAAGTAATAGATAATCAGAATAATAAGAAAATGTTAGTATAATATTACTAGAAAAGAAAATATTTTTGGGAATTTTGTGAATTAGTTTTAATGTGGAAAAATAATTAAATGTTAATTTAATGGTTAATTAACAATTAATTTAAATATGAATGAAAAATATTATTTTTTATGTTAAAAATTAAATAAACATTTTACTGACCTAAATGCAAAAAAGAAATATTTTTTGTGATTTTTGTAGTGTTAAAAAAATGTTTGAAAAGAAATTAAATAAAATAAGAAAAATATGAAAATAACGGAAAAAGGGTTAGTTTTGTGAAGAAAAAAATAGTTGGGGTAGCAGGATCGAACCCCACTTGGGGTCCTGTGTTTTGCATCTGAGCCATCCTGTTTTTGTGTTAGGCATATGAAACAATAATATTATAAGGGAAATGATTTACTGAATATTGAAATAAAAATATATAAGGGGTTCTTTTCCACGATTCAAATTTCCAAGGCTTTTACCTACGGTTTGTATTCGTAGCCATAACCTTTACCAACAGTCCGTCTGTAGCTATAACACCTGTGATTTTCAAAATCAAAAGACATGCAATATAACTTAGTTATGAATACATGAATCGATTGGAATCGATTCCACTGGGCATGATGGTACCACTCGTTTGGTCCAATTTTGTCTATTCTGGAAAACCCCAATTCAAGGTTTCAAACCTTAACAATGGTGAATCCTTCGTTTGGCACCTAAGCTTCAATTAAAGTATCCAGACATCATTGAAACTTCACCACAAACACAAATATATGGTTAAATTCAATTCATTATGCATGAAAATATGAAATCGATTTTGAGTTAGAGTTGTGCAAACCGTGATTTGGATATCGCGTTTCTGGACGTGTTGCTTGCCTGCAGGGGTCTGGAATGATTCAAAGCAACACCAGGAACCTGTTGCAGGGCTTAGAATGGCTTGAATCTCAGCAAAACATTGGCTGCCAATTGCTTGAGGGTCACGGATTTTTGGAGCTAGGTTAGGGTTCCTTGAAGCATGGAATTCGTCCTTGTGGCATTTGGGATCAGTGTGTATATATACTGGAGTGAATTAGGTCAAGAATCATGAAGAAATTATATCCCAATCAATGAGAAAATATTTGATTTGGAATGAAACCAAATATTTCCTTTTTTGATCAAATTTCAATCAATTCTCCTGCCAATTTCAATAATTTCGAAAATGACAGCTTGTATGGCTTGCTTGGATCTCAAGAATGATAAAAAAAATCAATCTTGCACTTTACGTTTGGATTTTATATCTTTTATTTTAATTAAATTGAATTTAAATGAATAAAAATTCAAAATAAATAAAAATAAAAGATAAAAGGTGTGGACTTGGGCTTGGAGATTCTAATTCAGATAAGAAACAAGTTTGAACCAAGAAAAGTTAGGCCCATTTAGAAAACATTTGATTTTCTCAAGTATTTCTCTTCATGCACCTCCAAAAAAATGCCTAACTTTCCCAACTTGTATCTTGCTCAATTTTTAACATTTTTGAGTGTTCTTGGACTTTTTAGAAAGCTAAATATGTCCTATAAATGCTCCTTTTAGTTTCATCTTCATTGAATTTTCCATGTTTATGAACACTTCTTTGCAAAAAGATGACTTTTTGTTGACTTTTAAAAGGACCTGTAATGTTTTTATTCATAACTTCCAAATGAAACTTTTTTAGCCAAAGTTTGTGAGACATGAAGTTGTAGAGAATTGATTTCCCTTCAAAATGAGAGTTAGTGGAAATTTTTTTGATAAAGTATGTGAAAGTTATGCCTGGTCAAAGTTCTGTTGACTTTTGTCTGAAAACCCCTAATTTAGAAACTTTGACTTTTGATCTAATCTTGACTTTTCTTGAGGAATCATGATAAACCCTTGATAAAATGATGAATGTTACTTCAAAATATTGGTGTTGACTAAAAATTATGAAGTTTGACTGTATGTTGACCACAATTGACTTTTTGTCCAATACAACTAATTTTCAATCATCTGAGCAATTGGAGTAGCAAATTTGACTTGTAAGGCTTAAAACTTGACATGGTGATCTCTTGAAGCGTATGATGAGGTATGATGACCACTTGAAGTATTAGAAACCCATTTTGACTTGAGAGGAGCAAAACCCTAGTTTGGATTGATTGCTTAGGAGAGGTTTATGCAGTCAACCCTTGTGAAACCCTCGAGTATGGAGATGTGAATTGTCTTGAGAAGTAGGAGAGCAAATTTTGGGGTATGACAGCTGGTGTAACACCCCAAATTTAATCAATTATTTAATTAAATTATATCAGGAATTATCTAGTGGAATTGTCGAAGTTGGAAAATTAATCGGAGTAATTGGATTTGTCGGTATTATTATTTAAGAGGCATATTTGAATTATTAAGTCGGATTTTAGTCGGATAAATCGAAAGAATAACATTAAGGATGATATTATTGATTTAATTGGAATTATTCAGAGAAGAGCCGAATTATGGGTATTAGTTGGTTTAATCGGAGAATTACTATTAGAATATTATTTGCAAGTTGGTGTTATTTAATCGATGGATGAGAAAATGTAGAAAATAATATTAGAAATAATATTATTATATGAGATCATTATTTAATTAAATTGGATTTAGTGGAGGTGTGAATAATAGATCCAATATATTATTATTATTATTATTATTATAAGTCGGATTTAATTATAAGAGGTATAAAAGGAGGATTATAAGGGTTTAGTAATATTTTGGGAAAAGTTGCAAAGGATAAAGAAAAGAGGAACAAGGGTTTGAAGGAAATTGCCGCCGGAAGAGGAATTATAGACCAGAAAGCCAAATTGGAACTCGACCGGATATTAGGAAGCAAACAGAGAGTTGAACTACTTTTGAATCTAGGTAAGGGTGGGGTTCAATCTCTATAACTGGGTGTATGATGGACCGTATGTGGGGTAGATTGTATAAATTGATACTATGAATCGTTTGTCGGGTCTGAAATGTTTTGATGTTATGAAATTGAATTGATTTCGATAAAGGTTGTTCTGTTATTTATTTGATAAATTTGATGCCCTGTTAATCAATGTTGTGGTTAAGCCGTAAATTGGAGATTTTGTGGACAAAATAAATTGTGTTGTTGGATAATCATTGGTCGACCAATTGCTGCTGGAAACTGTAAGTATGATGTTTCATTGAATCATGCTGGTAAGCATCACGAATTGCTGAGTTAATTGGACAAGGAATGTGAAAATGTATAAGACGAGGGTCACCAAGGGGCGGGCACCGAAGAAGAAACACAATTTCCTTACATGAGGCGGTCGTCTCATGGATGAAAAAGAGAGGTGGGACCCCACGGCGAGGCGGACACCTCGAGCACTGGGTGGGCGCCTCAAGCTTTTCTCTCTCTCTCTCTCTCCTCGTGTGTTAGTTTGTGTGTTTGTTGGAAAAGAAGGTCACGGCTTAGGGAATAGTTTTGTCTTACTGAGATCCTCTTATGTGTATGATGAATCTATATTAGAGAAGTAACAATAAGTAACATAGTATATATAATAAGTCAGCTAGTATGTTAATCCTGTAATAGGTGAAGAACTAATGGTAGATAAATAAATAGCAGAACATTAGTAATACTACTAGCAGGTTGGTATTTAGAAGTAATTAAAAGCTAGAGTAGATGATAAAATTAGTAGGATGGAATAATTCTAATAATGCAGAAAAATAACTTGTGTTAGTTGGATGCAAATTGACAAATTTAATTGAGTAGGTGGTAATGGTGCAGAAAGTAGAAAACAGTCTAAATTTAGAAAGTTGACCAAAAATTAAGCGGTATTTTGAGTTGCTCGGAATCAGATGTAAATTTACAGGATAGTTCGTGTATACGGGTAGATAATCGTGGTTCACTTGTTTCTTGAAAAGGTCTTGGATGAATTAAATTGCGGTGTGGTTGATAGTAGCGATATAGGCTAGCAAAGTTAGTAGGAACAATGATATCGACTTATTAAAAATTAGTAAGAGTTGGTTAATAATTAGTAGTGATCTTGGTGGATGAAAATGGGGTCGAAATTGCGAATTAGAAAAATAGGCGGTAAATTTAGTTGTTCGAATTAACCGAAAATGGTCGGAGTAGTCTTTAATTATTAGTAAGTAATATTGGATTGTTTGTTTTGTCGATCTGATTATCGAATAAGTTGTTTTGCAGTACAGCCGTATCGTTGTATTGTCAATTTAATAGCGAGTTTAAGTTGGAGGCTTAATAGCCAACATTGAAAGTTGTTGTGTTGTTTGAGTTGTAGGTCTAAATGACCAGTGTTGATTAAGTTGATGTAGTTAATGCCTGATTAAGTTGTTGTCATTTTAAGTTGTTGTTGATGTTGTGGTTGTTGTATCATACATAGCATTTTCATTATTAAGTTGGCTTGGATTGGCAATTTTATGTTGGATCTATGCTCACCCACGTTGGCCTGGATTGGCACAAGTTGAAAGTTGAAGACTTATGCCTTGTTGAATGCCTCGATAACCTGGAATTATTTTTAAGTTGGGAGTTTTACTCCGATGGATCCACATGCATGTGCATAGTTGAGTCGCATTTGAGTTGCATTTTGAAGTTGTTGCTATTATCACGTCGTTGTTGTTACTAAGTTGTTACTGTTAGTAAGTTGTTGTTATTATTATGTTTTGTTGTTGTTTTTGAGAAGTAGCTATTATACCATTGTTATAAATTCTTTGTTACTATTTGTTGCTAAAATTGTTGTTATAACTGCTACCGCTGGTTGTCATTTTAATGGTTATTTGAAAGTGGTGATATTTGTATGAATCAATCTAATATACTGTTTATCATACACTTGTTTATAGTTGTTGATATCTCACCCTTTCTTTTGTTTCTCCGTTACCTTTATACTGGTAACGTGCAGGTATCCTAGTCGAAGATTTAGTTGCTGTTAGTTCGAGTTGGATAGTCGCTCTGATACGTAACACTCGGGGATGAACGCTAGTTGTTTAGTTGTTTTGGATTTGTTGTTAAATAACCATATTGATACACGAAAATTAATTGTTGATTTTAAAATGGTTTTAAGTTGAAAAGTTTTTATAACCTCCAAGTTGAATAATGTAGTTCCGCTAATTAGTATTAATAAAGTTAAACTCATGTTGTTTCAGTTCATCCGAACTTATGTGTTATGTATCTATGATAGTATGTTGTTGTTAAGCTGAATTGTAATACTCCAATTGTTTGTTGAAAAGAATTTTATAACTCTGATTTTCTTAATAATTACCGGGGTAGAATTGGGGTGTTACAATAGTGGTATTAGAGCCAGACCTCTCCCAATACGATGTGGTTCGGGGACAAACCATGCGGAAACTGGTGGGCATGTAACACCCGAGTCTAAAATATGGCGGGGGTGGTTACACGCATGTAACACTCGGGAGGAGAGGGCTAAGAGTGCTCGCCACATCGGAATAAGAGGGATCCTGAGACTATCCAGGTATGAGACTGCATGGTTGAAAAAGGCTTCTAGAATAGAACAGATCGTGCGTGGCTTCTAGAAGTCAAAGTCAGGGTTTCTTCAAAATTTCATCTATTCAAGATATGATAAATTAGGGTTTGAGTTTCCAATCACCTAAAATGATCTATCTTAATCAATCATCAACATTTGATCTTCAGATTCCCAACTTTTCTCATGATCTACCATGATTCGACCAATTAGGGTTTTGATCGAAGATAGTGAATCATTGACTTTCGCTCAATGGATGACCTATTTACTTGGATATTGATCTTAACATCTTCAATGCAACATCTTGACCTAATTTCTTGATTCAAAACATTTCAAAGTCCATGTTTCTTCATCGGACAAAGTCGAACCATCGATGAAAATTCATCGCTCAAAAAGTCAAACTTTGACTTTTGGTCAACTTTTCATGACCAAACTTTTCAATCATAAAAACATTTCAAATAATCCATCATGATCATAAAAATCAAGAAATGTGAAAAAGTCAACAAAAGTCAAGATTTGAAAATTTTCTAACACTTAGAAAAATTTTCAAGTGTTAAAACATGTTTTTCCACTTTCTAGGCCATTTTCACCTAGATCCATTTGGATTCAGAAAAACTCAAAACATGAAAGTTGTAGCCCTTGTTACAAGCTTTCCAAAATGTCCAAGAACTTGCAAAAAAACTTTGTCTAGCTATGCTTTTGATTTTGAAACATAGAGCTCCAAAACCATGGAATTTCAAGTACATGCTTCAAAATTATAAGTCATTTTTCACAAATCTCCCTTCTAGAAGCCTTGTCATCAGCTAGAGGTAGATTATAACTGATAAATATCAGTTTTGAATGATTGAATCAAAGAGAAATTTCTAACCATGGTTAGAAAAGTAACTTTTGCATTAAATGCAAAAGATTCCTTCTTACCTCTTAAGCAAGTTGTAAGTTTCCCTCAATGATAGCCATGCCTTGTCATTTAGATTTCTTGGCCTATAAATAGTGTTCATTTCTTCAAATTCAAATCACACCAAAGCTATCATAATCATGCTTTCACTCTTTCTTTCTTGAAATCCAAGTTTCTAAGTTCTAAGAGGGAAATTTTGCAATCTTCAAATCTTGCAAAATCTGAGTGAATATAAGTTTCTAACATGTTCTAAACATAAATTAGAAGTTGTTCAAAGCTTAAAATCACCAGAAAAACTGCCCAAACTCAGAATCATGTTTCAAAATCCATAAGCTTGCAAATGGTGCCTTAACTTGCCATATCTTAATTTGCTCGAGCTAGCTGTGATTTACCACTCTAAACATCATCCATACACTTCATAGAAGTGATCCAAATCATCATCACTGATATGTAACAACTCAAATTCCAAATTCAAAACTCACTTTAAGTGGCTGCAACTTGACTTGGTCAGAAAGTTCTAGCCATCCTCAGGACAAACTAAGAGTAGGAACACACTCAGGGAGGTTCAAGGAAGCTAAAGCAATCCTTACTTTGCACAGAAGTTGACTAACTCGGCGGTATTTCATACCAAGAGGTGAGTTTCTCAAACTTTGATTCCTCTATTCATGCTTTTTTAGCTTTAAAATTGAAAAGGAAAATGTAGATATTCAATCACTAAAGCTATCTAGATCCTTAATTTGAACTAAAATCAAGCGAGTTTAAAGAATTAATCACTTTTTCAGTTAGGGTTTAAATTGGGATTAACAAAATTTGTGGTCATCTTTGATTAATAATGTTAACAAAATACATAGTCAGAATCGTGATGAAAATCTAGACATAATTATATTTTGAACTTTTAAAATTGATCAAGAATCAAGAAATTTGAATCGAAGCCATGGCCATGTCGCTTTGTTCACGAAGAAGATGAAGTTGAGTTTAGAAATTTAAAAGCTAGACTTAAAATATATATTTCTAGTTTAAGTTAAATAAGCGGATGTATAGCCACCCGATGGTAGACAACGCTTTTCAAATCACTTGCCATGCCAAAGGTCAGGTTGAATCCCAGGAACCTTTTTATTAAAAGAAACACAAGCTTTCTAGAGCTTGTTCTTCGAAGTCATGGGGCTCGACCTCGAAGTGCTACAAACTTGCCTCGAAACTCTCCATTTCCACTATGTTCGAGTACTTCTAGTACATCTATCCTTAGAAACTTGAAGTTTCTAATGCTTCTACCTCCAGAAGCAAGCTTTCTCAAGCATCCAGAAGCCTTCTCATGCCCAGAAACTGCAGCCAGAAGCCTTCTCACGCTCCAGAAACTGCTAACCACAGCGCTTCAGCATCTCTTTCTCACGCTCCAGAAGCCGGCTAGCTTGATCCTCCGAGCAAGCCAACAGAAGCCTTGAAGTCAATTTCTAGACATTTTCAAAATTTCTTTTTCAAAATTCCTTCTAAACAAGGTGATTAAATGACAAGTCAAACAAATGGCTCAATGGAAAATCTTCATTTCTAAGCTAAATGTCCAAGGTTCAAACCTCCTTAGGACCAAAAAACTCTTTTTTTCTCAAGTTTCTAGCAAACTTAAAACATTTTCAAAAAAGCCATTCAAAACTTCTCATTTTGAGATGATTTTTTTGCACACTTGTCATTTAATATACCTATTTTATGATTATGTCAAAAAATCGAAAAAATATTTTCTTTTGATTATATTTTTAATAAGTCAAAAATAAGACATTTTAAGTATTTCTTAATACTTTTCAAAGATGTTTTCTTTCAAACTTTCAAAACTTAAAATCTTTTCAAAACTTCTTGTGAATAAAAATCACTTCTCAAAAACTTTTCAATAAACTTACACACCTTTTTCCATGATCAACTCGATTTGAAGATAAAACCGAACCAGTTTTTTCCTTGAATTTCTTAATTGATCATGGGCCTCCCTCGCGGTGTAAGTCCCAATCCTCCTATGTACATATTCATTTCCTTGTACATAAACACCCCTTCATGTACATATTCATTCCCTTGATCAACTTGCTTTAAATGCTCGTTTTATACACTTGTTTATATTTCCTTCATAAACTCCTATGAAGACATATCACACACTTGTTTATATAACTGTTTAGTTATAACATAACAACTAGTCTAACAACTAGGTTCCCCTTTAGCCTCCTCTTAGGCTTCATATAAGAAAACTCATTTACTGAGTTTATCCTCCGCTTAGGCTTCATATAAGACAACACTCCCCTGCTGAGTCAGCCTCCTCTTGGGCTTCATTGAAAAGAACTCCCTCGTTGAGTTTAGCCTTCTCTTGGGCATCAAACAAGAAAGAGACCTGAAAATCTCTTAATAGCCTCCTATTGGGCTTCCAATACAAAGAATCACCCGCGCTAGGATAGAACCCTAAGAGTATGATTTCCCGGTGAAATCACTCTTGAATCCTAAGAGGATGGTTTCCCGGTGAAACCACTCTTAAAGCCAAAGCCAGCCATACCCTATAGCTTCCTCTTGAGCTTCATACAAGGACCCTCGATGACCCTCGGAATGCCTTCTCTTGGGCTAACAATACAAGGACCCTCGATGACCCTCGGAATGCCTCCTCTTGGGCTTACAATACAAGGAGCCACGGGCTTCTTAAAAGCATCCCCCTAATCCAATCAATTTCTCCTCGAGATTTAGACGTTTATTATCTCTATGGAAGAAGTATCTCATCTATCACATCACATACAATCAAATACTTTTCAAAGACTTTTTTATTCAAACAAAAACATCTCTTAATCATAAGTGGTAACGCTTGTACACTTAAGCAAAACACCCAATGCTTACAATTAAAAGATTCAATCATTTTTCAAACATCTTTCTTAACTCGTAAGTGGTAACGCTTGTACACTTAAGCAAAACACCTATAACTTACGATGAAAGATTCAATCAATCAATCCTTTCAAAATGTATGAGATGAAATAGATTAGATACATTTTCATTAAGATGACATTAGTCTGTCTCTTAATAACATCCGTTGCTTCCACAAGCATAAGTGGGAACTACGATTGCTACGACTTTCTCAACATCCTTTGAGAATACGTGAGCACAAGGTCTCATCCTTGGCGAGCAAAACTTCTTTCTCCCTTAAACCAAACAAAACCATAGCTCCCTTTAGACCCGAGCTACAAATTCTCGATTCCCATTAAGGTATATGTATGCAGAAGATCCCAATGATCTTTACAAGCACAATAATAACAAAACCTAGGATCCCATATAATCTACCTTTCTTAAAAAATCCAAAGGAGAAACGTTCCCAACAATAGAAATAGCAATTTAAAACACACAAACATATCAAACTATTCATATATAAAGATATAGATAACTATATATATTTAGGGTGCCACATCTATTCCCTTTATATAACAAACCCCCTTGCCCGAAATCTCCCCAATGCGTTGCGTCTAGTTCACGCTAGTCGTAATGCATATCATATCAATTGAGGGTATTGCGGCTTTCCCCTTTTTCATAATCATTTTTATTGTGTTGGAAATAATAAAGCTTGATGCTCGCGGCATCTTTATAAACAAATCAAAAGAGCAAGTCGTTTCGAGCGAGAGAATCTGAATTACGATTCGATTCCCTCGCGTGTCACTTTTTGCGAACAGTTACCTTCTGGGAAGTTTCTTAGAAAGTGTGCGAGTGAGGCCAAAGCATGCGGAAAAGACTTGTGTTGGTCTGTGGGGTTAGTCGGTAATCCTAAAGCTAGTATGGGGTGTTACAGCTGGAATGTTGAGAAATGGTTGACATCATCATGGCCGATGAGCGGATCAGATGGTGTTGAAGCAGGTTTTGAGCCAAGAAGTCCAGAATCAGTAAGAAGATCTAAGTAATACTTGGGCTGACATATGGATATGCCCTTGGAGGAATGAGCAACTTCGAGGCCAAGGAAGTATTTCAAGATGCCTATATCTTTGATTTTGAAGGCAGCGTGCAATGCTTTCTTGATGAAAGTAAACTCAATGATGGAATTTCCTGCAAGCAAAACAACATCAACATACACAAAAGGGATGGTGATGTTAGTATAGTAGTTTTGACAAACAACGAATGGTCTGAAGTTTCTTGTTGAAAGCCATGTTGCACGAGTAATGAAGTAGGCTTTTCATACCATAGGCGACTTTCCTGTTTAAGACCATAGAGAGACTTGGATAGTTTGCACACTTGTTTAGGTTTTGAGACAAAAACACCAGGAAGGATCACCGTGTAGATATCTTCATGTAGTTCTCCATGAAGGAATGCATTATTGACGTCTAGCTGATGTAAGTGCCATGAATGAACATAGCGAGCTAACACATGGAAGGCAGTTGTAAGCTTAGAAACTGGTGAAAAAGTATTTGTGTAATCCAAAACTTCAATTTGATTATACCCTTTTGCAACCAAGCGCGCTTTAAAACGTTTAATGGTGCCATCTGCATGGTATTTAATTTTGTAACCCAACCTGCACCCTATGGGTTTAACACGTGGTGAGAGGTCAACAAAGTATAAGTATTAGCAAGAGCATCGAGCTCTGTTTTCATAGCTTGCCTCCAACATTCAAATTTATTTGCTTCATTAGAGGTTCTAGGCTCAGTATGTGTGGTGATAGATAAAGCATAATGACAATGAGAAGGAGAAAGATGAGAGTAACAAAGAAAATAAGATAAAGGGTAAGGTGTACATAGATGATTGGTAAGGGTCATAGTGAAAGGAGGCACAAACATAATCTTGCAAATGGGTTGGTGGTTGGCGTGTGCGAGAAGAACTACAAGAGAGTGGTATTGGTGATGTTATTAGGTGGAGAAATAGGGTTAGGAGATCTAAAAGGAGTGGGATTAGGGTTTCTTGATGTGGAGGAAGGAGTAGAGTTGAAATATTCCCATTTTAGAAGCATCGGTAGATGAGGGTGGTATAGTAGAATGTGTTAGTGAAGCGTGACATTTCTAGAAATAAAAATCTCATTGGTATGGAGATATAAAAGGATAGATCCTTTAACACCAAGTTGATATCCTAGGAACAAGGATTTTCTAGCTTGGCAAGAGAGTCTGGTTCGATGGTTTTGAAGAGTAAAAGCGTAGCAAGGAGAACCAAATACTTTAATTTGGTCAATCTCTAGAAAAGAGTTGTGGAGTTTTTGGTAAGGTGATTGGTGATTTAATAATGGAGTGTTGGCTCGATTTATGATGTAAGTAGCATCGAGATAGCATAGGACCAAAAGGATTTGGGGAGTTTGGATTGAAAAGCAAGCTCTACCTACATTGAGGAGATGTTGATGTTTACGTTCAACACGTCCATTTTGTTGTGGCGACTCAACACAAGATCATTGATGAATAATACCTTTGGTCGTGTAAAAGTTTTCCATTAGAAACTCAGGCCCATTATCTGTTTGAATAAATTTAGGGCATGTGTGAAACTGGTTTTTAACTAAAGTGATGAAATTTTGTACATGTTGGGAAACCTCATCTTTGGATTTCAAAGTATAATCCATGTGTGGTGAAATCATCAAGCACTAAGAAAGTACTTATGTCCATGAACATATGTAATGGCTAAAGGTCCCATATATCGAAATGAAGCAACTCAAAAGGCATATGACTCTAAAAACACTATCTTTGGTAGGGTAATTTTACGTGTCTAGCAAAATGGCATATATCACATACAACATTATTATCATGATGAATATTGGGATATAGTTTGGAGATTTTACAAAGACGATCATGTGAAATATGACCTAAATGAAAATGCCAAAGAGCTTGTAAGGGTATGGTGGAAACATTGTGACAGGTATGTGGTAGGCATGACAGATAAGGGTTGAGGCTAGTGGAATGGAATTAGCAGGCCCATCTTGCAAGAGTTTGTACAAGCCATCCATTTATCTAGCCAAACCAATCGTCTTCCGTGATTTCAAATCCTGCAAGATGTATTTGTGATCAAAAAACAGTAAGGTATAGTGAAGAAATTTACACAATTTCAAAACTGAAATCAGATTCAATGAAAAATCAGGAAGATATAGGACATTATTTAGATAGAGTTGTGAGGAAAAAAGAAATGTGCCTGCAGTTTTGGCCAAAACAGAAGTACCATTTGGAAAGCTAACAATAACAGTATTAATAAGAAAATATAATTGAAATAGGTGTAAATAAGAGCATACATGATCATTAGCTTGGTCAAGGCCAAAAATTGGAATAGGAGCGGCTAGAAAAGTTAAGTTTGAGATTATAGTTATACCTGATATGGCGTGTGGCTTAATGTCATTATGGGTGGAAATTTGATTGGAAGTGGAGGTATGGTTGGAAGAGGTGTTTATGTCACGGTGAAATGACTTTTTAGTTTTTATAAATGTCGGATAACAATAGTCCAATTGGGAAGTAAAAGTAGAAAAAACCTTGAGTGGTTATGAAAAGGGAAGGTATTAGCACCTCTTTCCATCCGTAGTTATCTCGGGCTCTTAGTTGCTCTAGATCACTTAAAAATTGTGCTACGTGTGTTTGACAAAAATGTTTTGAAAAGGCATTTCGCTTTGACTTTGTAATGATTCATGTAGGAATGTATACAAAGTGTTTGGAAATGTTTCGTTTTTGAAAAGAGTTTGAACTTTGACAAAAGTGTGTTGTGTGAAAAGTATTTTGATAGAGCAAGCAACTAAAAGTCTTATTACCTACTCAGAATTGGTCGTTTTCGTATTGTTTTACTTTCCTTTAGAATAGCACTATCCATACCATTAGTTGGTAGGTAACTCTGTTGTTGGATGTAAGCGGGACATTCGAAGGACATCGGATGGTCATAGAAAGCAACTTGTAGGAAGTATCCTAGCACATTTGAAGGGACTATCATCATTTTTCGTGGCGACAATCGAGGTCAAGATCATGTATTCGGAGGCGACATCGTGGGTCTATGATCTTTGTATCGAAGGGACTATGATGATTTGTTTTGAAACAGCGGTGCTAGGATACCTCTACGTTCGAGGACTTGACCATTTGTATTCGTAAGAGGAGAGAATTACCTAACGGGTGCATGTGTGAAAAAGTGTGTCAAATTGAGATATTTTTATCTTGGGATTATGAGTGAGCTATGTTGATTTTATCTTGCCATACACGCCTAATTACTAGCAATTGATAGGGTGCGAAATTAAAATGCGGAATGTAAAGTGCGGAAGGTAAATGTCCTACGCTATTACATGGCTTTGGGAAGATACATAATTTAAACTTGCGGAAAATAAGAACCTAATTTAAACTATTACATCCATAAGCAGTTACATTATTGGAAAAAATGAAAAGCGGTGAAAGCGTAAAGCGAATAACTTTGTGAAGCGAGAAATCGGAAAATATGATGAAATCGAATAAGAGAAAATGTTAGAAAAATGCAAATTTTGAATGAAAAAATATGACATCTGGAAATAACATAAATATGCTAAAATAATTTTTGGGATTTTTGAATGCAATTTAATAATTTAAAATGAATTAAAAGTAATTAAAATGGAAAATTATGAATAAAAATAAATATGCATGCAAAATTATATTTTTAATTTTATAAATTAAATAAAGATTTTAGAAAATAATGTAAAAGAAAAATAATTTTGATGATTTTTTAATGCAGAAATAAAATTATGAAAAGAATTAAAAATAATGCAAAATATTAAAATAATATGAAAGTAGAAAAATATGAAAATATGCAAGTTTGAGAAAAAGCAAAAGCGGTCTTGGCGAGGATCGAAATCATGACCGGGAAGCATCTCCAACAGTCCACACCTTAACCAAGCGAGCTAACGTGCATACGTGTTTGAAAATTGGAATGAGTGGATTCAACACGCGTCCTTTTCCCATTGCCTCGTCTCCGCGCCATGATCATCTTCTTGTTTTGATTTTTCAAAGTTAGCGTCGGTCTTTCTTGACCTACACAACTACATGGAAAATCAAGCACAAGTAATATAAATGCATTGTGAATACTGCGTATCAACTCGTTTTCATCCCGATCACTCTGGTATGCCTAGTTTGGTCCAATTTTCTGTTTAAAGAAACCCTAATTGAACCGAAAACCCTAGCCATGGTGATTTTCGTTCGGTCACTAAGCATAATCGGGCTACCCACATAGCTTGCAAACTTGATCCTGATCATGAACAAACAATCAAAAAGTGTTAATAATGCATGAAAAACAGAAATCGATTTTTGAAAAAATAAGAACAAACCGAAATCGTATTTCTTAATTCTGGATGGTTTTGGCAAAGTGAAGGTGCGGATCGATTCAAGAGGTGTCAAGGAATGTTGGACACCTCAAAATCGATTAAGCAATTTGGAAGTATGATTGCCACTTGCTTGTTTGCCACGGTTTTGCACTTTAGGTTAGGGTTCTTGAGCCAATTTTTTCCTCCTTTCTTGATAGGTATGCATCATACATTTATACTAGATGGATTTGGAATGGTTTTGGGAAGAATCAATCAACATTCAATGCAAATCAAATTTGATTTTTGTACAAAATCAAATTTTCAAAATTGATTAATTTTCAATCCAATCTTGCCATATTGATCCAATTTGAAATTTTTGGCCTTTGTGAGTTGTTTGGGTCTCAAGGAAGGAATAAAAATCAATTTTGCAATTAATTTTGATTTTATACTTTATTTTAATTTTAATTTGTATTTAAATGAATAAATTCAAATTAAATAGAAAAATAAAATAAAAATTCGTGGCATTGGGATTGGATATTCCTAATTGTATGAGGAATAAGTTTGGATGAAGAAAAAGCAAGCCCATTTGCAAAAATTTGATTTTTAAGTATCTCTCTTTGTGCATTCCTTCAAAATTGCCCAACTTGTGAATGGTGTATCTTGCTCAATTTTCCACATTTTGAGTGTTCGTAGACTTTTGAAAATCTCTAAGAGTCCTCTAACCAACCGTTTGGTCTCATCTCAATTGGGTTTCCATGCTCAATATATCTTCAAAACAAAAGTTGACTTTTGTTGACTTTGAAAATGACACCGTAATGTTTTGAGCCATACCTCTCAAATGAAGCATTTTTGGACATTCTTGTGAGACATGAAGTTGTAAAATTGAATTTCCTTCAAAACAAGAGGTTGTGGAAAAATTTACGAGAAAGTATGAAGAAGTTATGATCAGTCAAAGTTGATTGACTTTTCCCTAGAAACCCTAATTTAGAAAGTTTGACTTTTGAGCAAATCTTGAGTTTTCTTGATGAATCATGATCAACCCTTGATCAAATGATGAATGTAACTTCAAAATGAGGATGTTGACCAAAATCATGAAGTTTGGTATGTTGACCACAGTTGACTTTTGTCCAATCTGTTGATTTTGACCATCGAGCAATTGTCGAGGAAACTTGACTTGTAAGGCTTGAAACTTGACATGGAGAATCTTTGAAGCATATGAGGAGGCATGAAGACCATTGGAGATGTTGGAAGTCCATCTTGATGAGAATACCAAACCCTAGTTTGGGTTGATTGTCTAGGAGAGAGTTTATCGATCGACTCTTGAGGAATCCTTAAGTATGGATGTATGAAATATCTTGAGAGGATGGAGGGCAAATTTTGGGGTATGACAGCTGCCCTGTTCAATCTTCTTGTCTTGGAAGGGTTAGATTGACACGCTGTCTTTCATGACTGAAGGTGAAGATGATTGAACACTCGAATACACAATTTGCACTCATTGTTGGTGGATGATCGGGAATGGGCTTCGGATGCCATTTGGAAGCTGGATACTTATTGGGGGATGAGTCGTCGCTAGACTCGAGAATGTCGATAGGAGAATTGGCGGGGATGGGCTTAAGATGCCATCTGGAAAGATCGATCTTTGGGGAGTGAGCCGTGCTGAGCTCTGCGGCCGTTTTGAAAGGAGCATGGAGATGGGCTTAAGATGCCATCGGAGAGTCATGTTAGAATTCGTGCTCATTTTTGAATGAAGTTATTGGTTTGTATTGATTTTTAACCAAATATGCAGCATTAAAGTGGAGAAATGTTGACAAGTAGTGGAGATGGGCTTAAGATGCCATCAAGGCAAGTGTCATGAACTACGTAGTTCTTGGTTGATAATAAGAAGGATTCGAGAATAGATCTTCGTGCTGATTACTCACGGGGAATAGTAGTTCGCAAAAATGTGGATAGCTTCCTGTTGTGCATCGGTGTTGATCCATTGCATTATCGGAGGATAACCGAGGCGGTCTTCGAGATAGTTTTCCGTCGGTTGGGGCTTAATCTGGACCCGATCGTCGGAGGACAACGAGGGTGGTCTTCGAGATAGTTTTCCGTCGGTTGGGGCTTAATCTTGGACCGAGTCGTCGGAGGACAACGGGGTGGTCTTCGGATAGTTTTCCGTCGGTTGGGGCTTAATCTGGACCGGTGTCGGAGTGACTTTCACTGTTTTTTGGAAAAACAAGAGAAACTTTGATAGAATATTTGTTAGTCTTATGCAAATTATGATGCATGACAATGTATATGAATGACATATGCATGAATTATGACTTTATGAGAAATGTATGAATGATAGATGTTGTGGTATTTCAAAACATATCCATCTTGAAGAAGATCGGATATTACATTTGAGGATTCGACTTACCTTGGGGATTTGGGTGGGTGAGAACCCGCTTTTGAAGGAGAAGAAAGATATCTGGATTCCTCCGATGCACTATCGACCAAGTCTTGGGCCTAGATAATGTTTGAGAAGTAGAGATTGAGAAACTTCGTTGTTGGAGATCTCATACATAGACCGTCTTGGGAAGAGTCAGGAGGTAATTTGTTGGGGATCTTGCATGTAGATCTGTTGGGAAGAATTAGGGCTCTGGGGATCTTGAGTGCGGATCTCACTAGAGAGCATTTGATAGTTCTTTGGGAGACCGGGTTGGGGTCCGTTGGAATCTGGCGGGGAATAGGAGATGTAGATTTTCTCGGTGTACTATCGACCAAGTCTCGAGTCACGGATCTGCTTCTTTGGAAAAGGGGTGTTGAGAGACATCCGCTGGGGATAAACATCTTAAGTGGGGATGAAGTATTCTGCTCGGAGGCGATGTAACATTTCTTAGTTGAGTGGAATCAACATTTGGTGGGTTAACATATACTCATTGGGGAAGTTTAGTGGTGACACCTCTGCGGGATTATGTTCTGTGGGGAATGTTTTGGTGACCTTCATCGTCATCTCAATTTCTAGAGCCATGGTAACTACTTTTGTATGCCCTTTTCGTATGTTTGTGATTAGATTCTTATTGTCAAATCGTATAGTCATTCAAAGCAACGTTGGACTTCATAAACGACAACAACAAAAATTGTAAAGAGAAACTGCGTTTATTTGAAAGGTGGCGTATGGCCAAGTGGTTTGTACACAAGAAGGTAAAAGCTATCGCGGAAACAATCTCGTTAAGCTCCACTATGCTAGTACTCATATATTTCGACTATCTCATCTCCTTCTTTGTCGTTGAAAGTGAGTAGGGTGATCTTATTTGAATCTTAAATCGATAGTAGTCTAAAGCGGTGATCTGGAAGAGACATAGTAAATGCGCTTAAATCTAACTTTTGCCTAGAGCCCTTCGGGTTTTAGGTCTCTGGGATACTTTTTGCCAACCGCCTTTTCGGGTTTTCGACTTGCGGGTGTACATGTTTTGTATATATCCTTAACTTTTGCGAACCCTTTTGGTTCGCAGGATGCCTTATTTTTGCCTAGGTTCGTCGACCTAGCGGGTCTCTTCATCGTAGTATTTTTGACTATGTCTGCGTTCACATGGTGTGGGAAGTCTTCACCATCCATGGTGCTAAGTATCATAGCTCCACGGAAAACAACATTTTGACTACAAATGGTCCCTCATAGGTGGGAGTCCATTTTCCCCAGGATCACCTTGTGGAAGGATGATCGCTTGACTACTAGATCACCGACTTGGTAGACTCGGTGCTTGACCTTCTTGTTAAATGCTACGATCATTAGTTTACGATAAATCATCCATGGAAAATGGGCTTGATGCTTCTCATCAATCAAGTTAATACGGTCAGGCGATATAAGACAATCATCTTCACAACTCGTCACGGAGGACTACGGTTGAGGTATCCCGAACCTGATGGGCAAGGCGGCTTCCATACCGTATACAAGAGAGAAGGGTTGCCTGTTGATGTTGTATTTGTAGTCGATAACCATGAAAGAAAATGGTAACATCTCATGCCAATCTTTGTAAGTCAACATCATCTTACGTATAATCTTCTTAATGTTCTTATTGGCGGCTTCCTTGCACCATTCATCTTAGGCCGATAAGGAGAAGAGTTGTGATGTGATCTTGAGCTGCGTGCGAGTTCGGTGATCATCTTGTTGTTAAGATTGGAGCCGTTATCTGTGATAATCCTTTCGGGAGTGCCATATCGACAGATAAGATTATGTTTGATGAATCGAGCCACAACATTCTTAGTAACGAGATGCGGCGAGGCTGCTTCTACCCATTTGGTGAAATAGTCAATTGCCACAAGGATGAAGCGATGTCCGTTGGGCGATGGGCAGTTTCTCAATCATGTCAATGCCCACATTGCAAAGGCCAAGGAGGTTAGAACATTCGAGATCGGGAATGCGTGCACTTTAATACGCATATATCGGCACTTGTGACAAGATCGAGCGTAACGGTGACAATCGACTTCCATGGTGGACCAATAACTTGTTCTCAAAATCTTCTTAGCCATGGTGTGTCCCTTTGGGTGAGTACCAAATGCGCCGTTGTAACTCTTCCATGATCGTATTCTTTGTTTCGATCTACCACGGAGAAGCACAAGTCGTGGTTGCGCTTGTATAAGATGCCGTTCTTTGAGGAAGAATTTGGATGCAAATCTTCTCATGAACTTTTTATCGTTGTGGATGCCCTGGAATATTCACGAGTCTCAAGATACCTCTTCACGTCATAGTACCAAGGTTTCTCTTACGTGTCAAGCTCGTAACAATATCTTGGTTCGTCAAACTTCTCAATGATGATGCAGGGAGCCTCGTTGTCCCATCGACCTTGAACATAGATGACATAATAGCCAATCGTGCAAGTGATTCTCTTCTCGTGGAATATGATTGAAGTGATCTCTTCAAAGTAGGGAATCAAACTTCGAACATGCTCTCGATCTGGAATAAGATTCGGATGCTTAGTATCCCTTTAATATGTGATCACTAAAAGTGAGTCTCCATATACTTGCAAGAACTTGATTCTTAAATCAATGACTTTGATACCCATGATACCGCCTCATATTCGGCCATGTTGTTCGTGCAACTAAAACATAATCTGGCGGTGGCGTATGTCCGCTGTAGGGATGTAATGATGGCGCCAATGCCATTGCCAAGTCGTTTGAGGCTCCATCAAAGACCATGGTCCATCGGGATCCTTGTTGGGTCCTTCGTCCGGGCACGGTTCTTCGATCGTGACTAGTAAAACATCTTCATCAAATTTGAGCGCATAGGTGATAGTCATCTGACGATGAGCCAAATGATCGGCTACTACACTTCCTTTGATTGCTACGAAAGTGTCTTGGATGTCATATTCGGTCAAGATCATTTGCCATCTTGCTATTCTTCGGAGAATTGGTTTCTCAAATATGTATTTTATCGGATCCATCTTGAAATCAACAAGGTAGTGAGTCAACATATCTTCTTAGTCGTGACATTGACCAAAAGCATTGCAAGTTTTCTCATTTGTAGTATCTTGTTTCCGGTCGGTAAACTTTTGCTAAGGTATTATATTGCATGCTCTTTTCGACCAGACTCGTCATGTTGCCCCAACACACACCCCATTGAATTCTCTAACCAAATCAAGTACATGATAAAGGTCTTCCTTGACGGGCGGCATCGGGATGGGAGGATTTTGTAGGTACTCCTTGATTTTGTCAAAGCGATCGGCAATCGCGTTCCATTCCACTACTTGATCATTCTTTAGTAACTTAAAGATTGGCTCACAGTAGCGATTAGGTGTGCAATGAATCGGCAATGTAATTCAATCGGCGAAACCTCGACTTCCTTCCGATGCGAGGGCTGGCATCTCTGAATAGCTTTAACCATGGCGGTCACTTATACCTTTACCGCGACAACAAACTAAGAGTTTTCGGATCGACTCCAAAGTGCACTTGTTAGGATTAAGTCTCGATCTGTACTTCTTCAACCTATCAAGCAGTTTAGCGAGATGATCGAGATGTTCTTCTTGATCGTGTCGAGCTATCCATGTCGGCGTAGACCTCATCTCGTGATGAATCATGTCATGAAATAATGTTACCATACACGATGATAAGTGGCACCAGCGTTCTTGATCGAGCGGCATAACCTTGTAGCGAAAGTGCCCCATTGTGCAGTAGTCTTCTCCATGTCTTGAGGCCATTTTGATTTGATTGTAAGGAGAAACCATCCATGAAGGAGAAAACCTTATCTGGCGGTGTTGTCGACAAAACATCAATATGAGGAAGTGGAAATCGTCTTCGGACTCTCTTTGTTTAGATCTACGTAATCTACACACATTCGAACTTTGCCATCCTTCTTAGGCACAGGAACCACATTAGCAACCATTGTGGATAGAAGTAGCGCTAAGAAACGGCGTTGAGCTGTTTCATAACTTGGCTTTAATTTTCTCGACATCTCGGGGCCAATGGCGAACCTTACATTTCCTTTGGGAGAAAACCTTCTTTTGTCGGCGATCGGTGTACCACAATATCAATGTCTAAACCGGCATGTCTTCGTATGACCAAGCAAAAACCTCAATATAGTCTACGTAGCATACGAACCAACCTTTCTTTAACACTTGTTCTCAAGACCCGCTCTATCTTGATCTCTTTTACATCTTCGTTAGTACCCAATTCACAACCTCGACTTGCTCTTAGGTGTGGTTTGTAACTCGCTCTTCTTGTAGCAGTCGGCAAGTTCTCCCGGCACTTCACAATCTTCCTCACTTTCGTCTTGGCTTGGTAGATCGGATTATCGAAGTCATATTTAGTAATAGCATAGATGTTATTAACGAGATTCGAGTGATTACTGCGGTGTATCACGTGGGTGTGTGTAAGAAACACATAGCTTTTGAAGGGGTGATAAAGTAAAGAAAGAAAACAAACAATTGAATGCAAAGTCCATGAATTTATTGAATGGCAAACATGAACGAGATAATAACCCATGAGCGAGCCATGATGCCGGCAAGGCACTAGGCTTTCAAAGTTTATTGTTCAAAACATAAATCGAAAAGCAAAACAAAACAAAGCAATTACTCGACTAAAGGAGATTGGTATAGCGTCTTGATCTTCAATTCTTGAGCCCATGATCAGGTTGGGAAGATCCACTTGCGATGTCGAAGTCGTTGTTGTAGTCTTCTATAGCATGGACTCCACTTTGGGATCACGAAAAGGAAGTTGGCGACACGTTCGCGGCGTATCATCTTCGACCTTTGATAGTGAAGCCTAAACCGGTCTTGTCGGTTTGAAAGGAAGATCGGGGTGACCCCAAATAGTACTACCTCCTTCTTCAACAGCGGAGCATCTTTCAATGAGGCCATCCTAGGCGGAACTTGTAACCGGGAGGGACGGAGAGTCAGCGAGCATGACTCGGGGATTGTTTCAAAAGCTTGACGAGTCTCGAAAATTCTCCTTCCATCTCAAGGTATCGGAATAGTGTAGATGGTGACCATATCTCTTCTTCACCCCATGTAACAACTTTCCCTTTCACGGGTACTTGATTTTGATGCAGGGAGTAGAAATGGCCTTTGCCCATGTATCAAGGCGTCAAGTAGGAAAGAAGTAAAAGGCGGATGTCCATGACGAAGAAAGTAGAATCAAAAGTCGGAACCGAACTTTATGACGAGTGAGCTCTCAAGCTGTTCGCTTAGAACCATCAAAAGCTCTCACAATAATGTCCTTGGGTCTGAGAACCAACCCTTCGACATCAAGCCGATCAGCGGTCTTGGTAGGATATTCGGGCGAACCGGTGTCAGCAAAACATGAGACAATGTAGCCCTTGCATTCCACGAGATGTGCAAGACCTTGTTGTGCTTCTTTTCGGGATCAAATCGACATCGAGAGAAGCCTAGGGTTGTTGGCGGCCGAGGCTAGCAATACAAACTTCAAATTGATCGGTGGTAGTGTCTTGCGATGCGTGAGAATTCTTGAGAAACTTCACCAAGGCATTAGCATGAGCCTCGAACCGAGCGAGCAAGCATGGATATCTTGGGCCAGTCATCCCAATGTTCCACAACATTGTAGTCACTCTTCTTGATGATCTTGAATTTCCTCCATTTCTTGTTTGGAGGTGTCTTGACCTTCCTTTGGTATACGGTTGAGCGGGATGAGTCACTAGTTCTTTCCCTCTAGCTTGGGAATGGATTGAATAGTTGGAATCGTTTGGAGTGCGGCGTCTGGAGGAGAGATATCTAGAGAAAACTCTTAGGTTCGGTCACCTTACTTGATCGGTGATGTTGTCAATGTCGGGAATGGTAGCTTCAATTGTAAGATCTTCAATGGTCGAGGGTCTTGCTTGACGCCATGATAGTAAACATCGGCTCCATAATTCAAAGGGATAGCCTTGTCGGAGGAATATGGGCGGCCTTGGAGAAGTGATGATGAGAGGTGCCACTCACAGGCATGAGAGGAAATCCTTATTGTGTTAACAGCATAGTCTTACGGAAATCATCACCCCATCCATAGCCTTAACATCTTCAATAGGAATCTTGTAGCTTTCGGGAGCAGTGTACTTCACCATGTAATCATACTTTCCACTTGGCTGGTATCCCACAGATAGTGCGGTTTCGTTTGCATTGTCAATCTTCAACCTAGACATTTCTTCACACGACTTACGCGGTGGTTTGGAATAGTATCTCATTTGGTCATCATGCTGAACCGTCTTCTTAACCAACCTGACCATTAGGTGCGAGATGGGCTGCGACAATTCTCACGGGCATCAGGGTTGACACGCTTGCAACAAATTCTTCTTGAGTCATCGGAGGAATGGTCGAGTCATCTATGTTGAAAACATAAGTATCATCACCAAGCAGTTGGAACTCTTGTCATGGTTAGGCATAGGCGCGTTGATCACATTCGGTCAGCGGAGGATCAAACTCTCTGCTTAGCTTGATCATATCTTGAATCTTGTTCTTGAGCCCAACAATCATCGATTACTATGTCTGGGCTATTGGAATGGTAAGCACACTTAGCATTAGGATTGTATTTGGAGAGGAAGTGTTGACATTCGAGGAGGATCCCTTAAGGTGTCGGCTCTGCTTTCAACATGTGTTGCAAGGCTTGCGACAAAGGCATGTTGATCTTAAATGCTTGTCTTCGTTGCGCGTTACGGTTATGCGTGTTGTCTCGTGAGGTTGTCTTGATGTAGGATTGGAGATCTGCTGCCCCACAGTTGAGCAGCGGTGGGTCTTGGCTCGGCTTTTACGGCATTACGGCATTGGCTTCTTTCTTACCACCAAAGATCTCTTTGCGGCATTTGAAGATGACTCTACATGAATCTTCCACTCTTGATACCGAGCTTCAATTCCTTTGTAAGTATCTTCGGTGAATCCAATGAAGAGTTTCAATCGGATGATTGAAGAATGGGCTGTCGGTGTTCCCATGAACATATCAACCAACTCCACTATGGACAAGGGTGGTTGAACTCTTGCTAGATCTCTCCATTGAGCATACTCCTGAACTTCTCGTCACGACCCATAGACATGCTTTGTAGTTGCATGCGAGTGGGTGTCAATTGACATTATGTACTCATCTGTGCATGAAAGCATCGGCAAGTCACTCCAAAACGGATACGGTCATTCTCTAGGCGATAATACCATTCCAAGCGAGTTAGGACAAACTCTCTTGAAAATAGTGCATCCTGACTTTACATCGAGTGTGGGATTGATCTTCTAGACATAGGACTTCAAATGCGACTTTAGGACAAGACATGCCATCATACTTAGCAAAGTTGGAACTTTGAACTTGGGAGGAATCACAACACGAGGACAAGACTCGAGATCATCAAAATTCAGCGGACATCTTGGGTTTTCCACGACATTGAGACGGTCTTCAAGTTGCTTGTACTTGTCATCTTCATCGGTATTGGCCATCATCATAGTTCTTCTCAAGTTCGGTGTTGCCTTCACCATCACCTTTGTTACTTTGCTCGTCCTCCTTCTTGACACTTCCTTGAGAGAGCTCAATTCGACTAACCACTCTAGGACCTCCTTTGTAGCGTCGCCCATGTTGAAGACCAACAACCTTCTTCTTTTGTTGATGAGCTTCTTGGATCTTCTTGTTGGACCAAGTTTGGTAAACATCTGCTTGAAATTGAGCATTACAGCTTGAAGATCTTTGACGGTTGTTCAGAGCCATTTACGCTAAAATAAATAGCGAGCAAATGAAAAACCAATCTTCAATGTACAGTGATGCAATGTTATGCTATGATATGCAATGTTTATGCGAATGCAATGCAATGTTTTCAAGGACCTTAGAGATTTAAATTTGTTAAACAAGCAATGAACAAACATTTATTAGCTCTCTTTTATTCTTTTTTCTTTTTAAGTACAAAAGATAGTTCAAAACAATAAAAGAAAACATATAAATCCTAAGCTCTAAGTCTCCCATGGCGCTTCCTCTTGGTGCCGATGTAGGCGTTGATGTTTGCTCCTCGTGAAGTAGCTTGGTCAACTCTAGCACTTTCTTCTCACTTGCATAACACTTGAGCTTCAAGGTATCCCTCTCTTCTTTAAGTTGAATCCGGGATCTCTTCAGTCTTCAAAATCGGTGGCATGTCGGGATGGAGAGCGATTAAGTGCGTCACCTATAGCAGAGTTCCATAATTCTTGGTAAAGCAGTAGTGAATGGCATCATGAGGTTTTGAGCTCGAGCTCCCCATTTGAGGTAAGGTTCCCAAGGAATGGAGTTACGGTGCCCCAAAGTCTTGGTATCGATCTTCTTTACCATGCCCAGCGTGTATAAACCTTCGTGGTAATGCGGAGATCGTGATTGTGAACACAATATCTTGGAGAAGCATATCATGTGGACCATCTCTTGAGCAAAACCAAGCGGCGTAGAGCTAGAAGGGTTGTAAGTAATACCTCCCTTATACCAAGTAGTGGTACATTAGAATTCTCCTGACGCTCAATGAATGTGAAGTCCTTTTGAGAGAAAGATTCCAGCGGATATCGAATGAGAGAGTGACATTAACCTTTGAGACCACTTCAACCTTTGTTCATTCTTCAAAAGCGATGGAGGAAGGTGCGAAATAAACCACCTAGAAAGTAGCGGTATGCAACACATGAGAGTTCCTTGTCTTTTGATAAATGCAGTGTGGAGAGAATGTAGGATGTCTCCAAGTAAAGTAGGCATGGGATTGCGGGTAGAAACAACTTGATGGCGTTGACATCTATGAATTGATCCAAGTTAGGGAATAGAACCAAACCATAGATTAGGGCCACATCTTCAAATGCATGGAAACTCATAACTTTGAGGAATTCTCGGGCTTTCTTAATTAGGAACTTGGAAAGTAAACCCTAACTCCTTCTAGTTTCCCAATTGGCTTCAATGTCTGACTTAAGATGTAAAGCGTCTGATGTCTTAGTACTTAGGAACCTTTTCTAAACGGTGAATGGCATTTGGTCAAAATGGTATCCCAAGTAGCAGAACTCTTCAAGGTAGGAACCAGCGATAATCTAGAATGTAAAGCAATGGTGTTTGGATCGAAGAAGCGGAATAGGACATGCATCATATCTTCTTCAAAACGGAGATAACCAAGTCAAGTAGATAACCATGTCTTTTGATGGTGAGCATGATTAGGAATTCTGAAACCAATTCTTTAGTGAGAAAGTATACCCGTAAAGTTGATTCGGATAGTCTTTCTAGAAGCCATAATCCCTAAAATAGGCAAAGATAAATCCCTAGGTCCTTGAAATAGTTAGAAATGATATCAATGCAAATGATGTCATGATGTCATGTTTAGCACACATGACAATTCACACAATGAGCCTAGGTTTAAGGCTTGCATGGTATAGGTGATTACCCACCAAAAGTTTGAGTTGGTTCATCACGTCCTATAATAGTAACGGGTTCTAGGAATCTCACATCATTGATCTTTCGTAGGCGTTTATTTCAATACGACTACCAAGTGGTCGATAGAAAATATCCCAAAGTCGATCTCGATGGGCGTAGCATCGGTATCAACCAACCTTAGTCTACACCAAAACCGGCCATCTCACTACCTTCTAATGGCCAAGATGGGTCAATTAAGGTTCTAAAAGTTTAGTTAGTGCTTGATGACACCTTGAAGCCAAATACTATCCTCAACTTGGAAATGAAGAGTATCGGGACATCCAAAGTGTCACACTAACGTAGCCATCATGTTGACCGTTTTGATATCGTCTAGCGGTCGCGACGATTATTGCTACTTACCTAAAGGAAACCGGATCCGGTGTAGGATCCCCACAAATATAATACCCAGCAACCCTTAAAGATAAAGCAAGCAAGTCAAACAAAAAGCAATAAGGTGATCTAAAATCCTAAGGCAATTCTCTCTTTAGGGTGTCTCCCAGTGAGTCGCTTGATTACATGTCGGTGAAGCCCGACTTTTTAGTTTTTTATCGCAAATGTGCGGATAGCAAGTCGCCACCGACTTTTATTTTATCCAATTAAGGGAAGGTAAAATACGAAAAAGACCTTCGTTAGATTACGAGTGCGGGAGAATGGTTATGAAAAGGGAAGGTATTAGCACCTTTCCATCCGTAGTTATCTCACGGGCTCTTAGTTGCTCTAGATCACTTAAAAAATTGTGCTTTACGTGTGTTTGACAAAAATGTTTTGAAAAGGCATTTCGCTTTGACTTTGTAATGATTCATGTAGGAATGTATACAAAGTGTTTGGAAATGTTCGTTTTTGAAAGAGTTTGAACTTTGACAAAAAGTG
>CM038793.1:156840211-156933481 GCA_021764765.1 Vicia sativa
GATGCAATCTTGCCAAGGATCTCTTTCTCAAGAAGATGCGGGCATTTGATTTAAAGGACACAGGTTTTCTTTAGACAGAAAGACAACTGCTGGGGAATTTCTCGTACAGTCGTGATTTGACTTTGTTGAGAAAAACAAACTTTCATGACAAGTTTAGGAATGAAAAGAAAAATAAGCGGCTCAAATGATGAGGCTATTGCTTATTGCTTTGTTGATTAGAGACAGGGTTCTATCCAGGAATAAACTGGAAAGAAGCGGTCAATCAAGACTTTGTTCCCAATGAGGAATGATCTCAGCTGGGGAATATGGTAGAGAAAAGATGTATTTCTCTACTTGGGGATAATCTACTGGGGATATAATCGTACCTACATGAGTAAGTGTGATTTAAACCAGTGATATGGAAGCAAACATTTCAAGGAATGCAAAAATGCACGAATAATGCTATTATGTATGAATGTCATGAATGTTATATGCATCCTGACAATACTTTAAAAAAAAGACAGCAAAGAGGTATTTGGGAAAAGGACCACGTCACAGTCTGAACAAATACTCAGTGAAATCTGCCGTAATGATGTAGACGTTCACTAATGGAAGAATTTGAGTTGCATGTTTTTAGACTTTCGGAGAAAGGCGTTTCATTGGCAACTTTGTTGGGAATTCTTTTTGAATAAGAATGCCATCCTTTGATGATCTCTGCTGAGGAGAAGACTTCTTGTAGCAGTTATTCTATCCTTCGGAGATTGAAACACTCATGTAGAAACTGTTGAAGTTCTTGCTGTGTTCAGAGTTCAAAGGAGAATTTTCGCTTTTGTTTCAAGATTTTGAAGTAAAAATTCATTTAAAACCTTTTTAGTTTCAAAAAGTGATTTTCACAATAAAAGCGTTATTTTGCAAAAGCAGAATAAAGCAAAATTGCAAACAAAAAGGCCAAGGCTCAAATTTATTGATGGAATGGTAATCGACCAAAGGCGTGATTCCATGAGCTATTACAAAAGTTGGAAATGATAATTTATTGGGAAAAGGCTACATTGAAAGCAAATAACAGCTATTATCCTAACAACTTTGAATTTCCACTGTGCTTGTTGCTTGATTTGATTGAAGATCCGTTGATGGAAGATTCTTGATTAATGCGGATGATTGATTACTTTGTCATTTTGTATCCTTATTTTGCCTAGATCGCCTTTTCGGTTTCCAATCTATCGGGATATTTTCATTTATTGTCTCTAATTTTGCCTAGACCTCCTTTTAGTTTTCAATCCAAAGGCGCTCCTTTTTGCCTAAGTCTCCCTTTTCGGGTTTCGACTTACCGTTGTTCTTTTGTTTTTAGACAAAGTATTTCTTATTGCATCGGCATTGACGGGATCACGGGAGTTCATCACCGTCCATGGTTGTGAGAGTCATAGCACCGCCAGAAAAGCATCTTTTGACGATGTATGGGCCTTCGTAATTAGGAGTCCATTTGCCCCTAGAATCTGGTTGAAAAGACATAATCTTTTTAAGCACGAGGTCGCCTTCTCGGAATTCACGAGGTCGGACCTTTTTGTCGAAAGCTTTTTTCATTCTTCTTTGATATAGTTGTCCACGACATAGAGCGGTCAGGCGCTTTTCTTCGATTAAATTCAGCTGATGGAATCTCAACTTCTACGGGGAGCACTGCTTCCATGCCGTATACTAGAGAAAAGGGGGTTGCCCCTATTGAAGTGCGTCTTGAATCGATACCCATGCGAGCAAATGGCGACATTCGTGCCGTCTTTGTAGGTGATGACCATTTACGGGCGATCTTTTGATGTTCTTGTTGGCTGCTTCAACGGCGCCGTTCATCTTTGGCCGGTAAGGAGATGAGTTATGATGCTCGATCTTGAATTCCTCACACAGTTCTCTCATCATCTTATTGTTCAAGTTTGACCCATTATCTGTAATGATCTTGCTTGGAATTCCATATCGGCAAATGAGGTTGTTCTTGATGAAACTCACAACCACTTATCTTGTAACGTTGGCGTAAGATGCTGCTTCGACCCATTTGGTGAAGTAATCAATAGCCACTAAAATGAAGCGATGTCCGTTGGACGCTTTTGGTTCGATCATTCCGATCATGTCAATGCCCCACGTGGAAAAAGGCCACGGAGAAGAGAGAACGTTGAGTAGAGTTGGTGGCACATGGATCTTATCTGCATAGATCTGGCACTTGTGACATCTGTCATACCCCAAAATTTGCCCTCTTATTCCTCAAGGCATTTCATACATCCATACTCAAGGATTCCTCAAGGGTTGATCAGACAAACCGTCTCCTAGACAATCAACCCAAACTAGGGTTTGGCATTTCTCAGATCCAGATGGACTTGCAACATCTCCAAGGGTCATCATGCCTCCTCATATGCTTCAAAGATTCTCCATGACAAGTTTCAAGCCTCACAAGTCAAGTTTCCTCAGACAATTGCTCAGATGGTTGAAAATCAGTTGTATTGGACAAAAAGTCAACTGTGGTCAACATACAGTCAAACTTCATAATTTTTGGTGAACATCCTCATTTTGAAGTTACATTCATCATTTGATCAAGGGTTGATCATGATTCATCAAGAAAACTCAAGATTTGCTAAAAAGTCAAACTTTCTAAATAAGGGTTTCTCAGTGAAAAGTCAACCAAACTTTGACTGGGCATAACATCTTCATACTTTCTCAGAAATTTTTCCACCACCTCTTGTTTTGAAGGAAATTCAATTCTCTACAACTTCATGTCTCACAAGAATGTTCAAAAAATGCTTCATTTGAAAGGTATGGATCAAAACATTACAGGTCCTTTTCAAAGTCAACAAAAAGTCAACTTTTTGTTTTGAAGATATATTGATCATGGAAACTCCAATTGAGATGAAACCAAAGAGGTTGGTTAGAGGAACCTTAGAGCTTTCCAAAAAGTCCAAGAACACTCAAAAATGTGGAAAATTGAGCAAGATACACCATTCACAAGTTGGGCAATTTTGAAGAAATGCACAAAGAGAGATACTTCTAAAAATCAAATTTTTTGCAAATGGGCTTACTTTTTCTTCATCCAAACTTGTTCCTTATACAATTAGGAATATCCAAGCAACTTAATAAAGCCATCAAATTTCGAAATTTGATTGGATATGGCAAGATTTGATTGAAAATTGATCAAAGAAGAGAAAATTTGATTTGGTACAAAATCAAATATATTTTGCATTGATTGATGATTGATTCTTTCTGAAATCAGCTCTAACTCCATCTACTATATATATACAACACATGCCACACGAATTAGGGTAGAAAAACTGGCTGGAGAAACCCTATTCAAGTTCAAAAAAACCGTGCTATACAAGCAACTGGCAGCCTTGGTTCTAGTCGGTGTCAAGCAATTTTGAGCATTCCATCTTGTTCATTGGGTTGTTTAGAATTAGTCCAGACTCTTATATCATCCAAAACCATCAAGAAACACGAAAACCAGAATTCGGTTTGTTCATCTTTTTCAAAATTCGATTTTCAATTATCATGCATTATTAATGAGTTTTGATGTTTGTTTTGTGTTTAGAATAAAGCTTGCAAACTTTCTGGATGGTTTAATTGTATTTCTATGGCCGGAAACATGATATGCCATGATTAGGGTTTCTGACCATGATTTAGGGCTTCTCTAATTAGAATAAATTGGACCAAACCGATGCCATCACGATGTTCAGTGGACCAGGACGAATCAAACCATAGCTTTAGATTTTATTTATATTACTTGTACGTGATTTTTTATTTAGCATGGGTTATAGCGTCGCTCTGAGGCCGACGCAAAATTCCCAGAATTTGAATTGAAGAAGATGAAGCTTGGCGCGGAGACGAGGTAATGGGAAGGTGACACTTGTTTGTAAACGATCCGTTCCGATTCAGTGACACGCGTGCGCTCCAGATCAGATGGCAAAGGCATGGGGTTGTGAAAGGAAGGTTTCCAGTTCGAATCCTGGCAAGACCATTGTGTTTTTCTCTTTTGCAAAACTTCATATTTTTTATTTTCTATTTTATTTAATATTTTCATGCATTTTAATTATTTTCAATATTTTTTATCATGCATTAAAAATCATCAAAAAATATTTTTCTTTTTTGCATTATTTTTAGAAAATGTTTATTTAATTTATAAAATTAAAAAATATTATTTTGCATGCTTATTTAATTTTATTTCTAATTTATCATTTTAATCACTTTTAATCAGTTTTTTAACTATTAAATTATCTCCAAAAAATCCCAAAAAATTATTTTAGCATATTAATGTTCTTCGTATTTTCCGATTTCTTATCTTTTCACAGGTTATCCCGTTTCGGGCGATTTTTCTTTATGGTTTTCTTTTTTCCAATAATGTAATTGCTCATGGGATGTAATAGTTTTAATTAGGGTTTTTATTTTCCGCAAGTTTAAATTATGTATCTGCCCCAAAGCCATGTAATAGCGTAGGATTTATCTTTCTGCACTTTACCTTTCCGCATTTTAATTTTCGCATCTTATAAACTGCTAGTAATTAGGCGTGTATGGAAAGATAAAATTGAACAATAGCTCACTCATAATTTACAAGGCAACATATCTGAATTTAACACACTCTTTTCACACATGCACCCCTTAGGGTAATTCTCTCTCGTTGCCTTTATGAATACAAATGGTCATGTCCCTCGAACGTAGAGGTATTCTAGCACCGTTGCCTTCAAAACAAATCATCATAGTCCCTTCGATACAAAGATCATAAGACCCACGATGTCGCCTCCGAATACATGATCTTGACCCCGATTGTCGCCTCGAAAATGATGATAGTCCCTTGAATGTGCTAGGATACACCTACAAGTTGCTTTCTATGACCATCCGATGTCCCTTGAATGTCCGCTTACATCCAACAAATGGAGTTACCTACCAACTAATGGTATGGATAGCACTATTCTAAAGGAGCGTAAATAACAACGACCAATTACGAGTAGGTAATAAGACTTTTAGTTGCTTGCTCTATCAAAATACTTTTCACACCTCACACTTTTTCAAAGTTCAAACTCTTTTCAAAAACAAAACATTTCCGAACACTTTGTATACATTCCTACATGAATCATTACAAAGTCAAAGCGAAATGCCTTTTCAAAACATTTTTTTGTCAAACACACAGAAAGCACAATTTTAAAGTGATCTAAGAGCAACTAAGAGCCCGTAGATAACTACGGATGGAAAAGGGTGCTAATACCTTCCCTTTTCATAACCTTCTCCCTTACTCAGAATCTAACGAAGGTCTTTTTCTTTACTTTTTACCTTCCCTTAATTGGATAAAAGAAAAGTCGGTGGCGACTCTTGCTATCCGCACATTTGCGATACAAAAACCTACAAAGTCAGTTCAAGTATTCTGGCTGGCGACTCTACCGGGGAGACACCCTAAAGAGAATGCCTTAAGGATTCCTACACCCGGATCCGGGTTTCCTTTTAGGTAAGTAGCAATAAATCGTCGCGACCGTTGGACGTATATCGAAACGATCAACATGATGGCTATGTTAGCGTGACACTTTGGATGTCCTGATACTCTTCATTCCCAAGTTGAGGATAGTATTTGGCTTCTGCGTGGTGTCATTAAGCGCTAACTAAACTTTTAGAACCTTAATTGACCCATCTTGGCCATTAGAAGGTAGTGAGATGGCCGACTTTGGTGTAGACCGAGGTTGGATGATACTCGATGCTACGCTCATTGAGATCAGACTTTTGGGATATTTTCGATCGACCACTTGGTAGTCGTATTGAAATAAACGCCTACGAGAAAGATCAATGATGTGAGATTCCTAGAACCCTTTTGGTGGGGTAATCACCTATACCTCATGCTAGCCTTAAACCTAGGCTCATTGTGTGAATTGTTTGTGTGTGCTAAACATGACATCATGACATCATTCGCATTGCATATCATTTCTAACAATTTCAAGGACCTAGGGATTTATCTTTGCTCTGTTTTGTAGGGAATTATGGCTTCTAGAAAGACTATCCGAATCAACTTCATGGGTATACCTTCCCAGCTCAAAGAATTGGTTTCAGAGATTCCCGATCATGCTCAATTCATCAAAAGACATTGTTATCTACTTGACTTGGTTATCTCCGGTTTTGAAGAAGACATGATGCATGTCCTATTCCAGTTCTTCGATCCGAAACACCATTGGTTTACATTCCCAGATTATCAGTTGGTTCCTACCTTAGAAGAGTTCTCTAAGCTACTTGGGATACCTATTCTTGACCAAATGCCATTCAACGATTTAGAGAAGGTTCCTAGGTACGAAGACATCACATCTGCCTTGCACCTTAAGCGCTCAGATATTGAAGCCAATTGGGAAACCAGAACTGGAGTTAAGGGTTTACTTGCCAAGTTCTTAATTAAGAAAGCCCGGGAATTCCTCAAGGTTATGAGTTTCCATGCATTTGAAGACATTGTGGCCCTGCTAATCTATGGTTTGGTTCTTTTCCCTAACTCGGATCAATTCATAGATGTCAACGCCATCAAGTTGTTTCTTACCCGTAATCCTGTGCCAACTTTGCTTGGAGACATCCTACATTCTCTCCACACTCGTACTACTAAAAGACAAGGAACTCTCATGTGTTGCATACCGTTACTTTCTAGGTGGTTTATTTCGCACCTTCCTCCATCAGTTTTGAAGAATGAACAAAGGTTGAGATGGTCTCAAAGGATAATGTCACTCTCTCATTCAGATATCCGTTGGAGTCTTTTCTCTCAAAAGGACTTCACTTTCATTGAGCGTTGTGGAGAATTCCCTAATGTGCCGCTACTTGGTATGAGGGGAGGTATTACTTACAACCCTTCTCTAGCTTTACGTCAGTTTGGTTTTGCCCGAAGAGATGGCCCACATGATATGCTTCTCCAAGATATTGTGTTCGACTACAACCATGATCTCGAATTAAGCGAAGGTTTATACACGCTTGGGGCATGGTAAAGAAAGCGATACCAAGACTTTGGGGCACGAACTCCATTCCTTGGGAACCTTACCTCAAATGGGTGAGAGCTCGAGCTCAAAACCTCATGATGCCATTCACTTTGTTTACGGTAATTATGGAACCTGTTGCTATAGGTGACGTACCCTATACTATCCTCCATCCTGACATGCCCATTGATTTTGAAGACTTGAAGAGATCTTGGATTCAGCTTAAAGAAGAAAGAGATACCTTTGGAGCTCAGTGCTACGCAAGTGAGAAGAAAGTACTAGAGTTGACCAAGCTACTTCATGAGGAGCGAAACACCAACGCCTACCTCGGCACCAAAAGGAAGCGCTCATGGGAGACTTAGAGTTTTAGGATTTATGTGTTTTCTTTTTTGTTTTGAACTATCTCTTGTACTTAAAAAGAAAAAGAATAAAAGGAGTACTAATAAATGTTTTCTCATTGTTTGTTTAACAAATTTAAATCTCTAAGGTCCTTGAAAACATTGCATTGCATTCGCATAAACATTGCATATCATAGCATAACATTGCATCACAGGTACATTGAAGATTGGTTTTCTCATTCTCTCGCTATTTATTTTAGCAGAAATGGCTCTCGAACGATCATCAAAGATCTTGAGCTCGAATGCTCGGTTCAACGGATGTTCACCAGTTTGGTCCAAGGCCAAGAAGATCGAAGAAGCTCATCAACGAAAGAAGAAGGTTGTTGGTCTTATCAACATGGGTAGCGCTACAAAGGTGGTCCTAAGAGGGTCGATCGGATGAGCTCTCGAAGGAAGTGTCAAGCGAGGGAGTGTCGAGGGTAATGAAGATGACCAGCGTGAGCCTAAGAAGGAGGAGAGATCGCTCGACCATAGCCCGTACTACGATGAAGATGACAAGTACAAACAACTTGAAGATCGTCGAATCTTGTGGAAAACCTAAAGATGTCGGGTGAACTTTGATGATCGAGTCTTGTTCACGGTGTTGTGATTCCGTTCAAAGTTCCTACTTTTGCCAAGTATGATGGCATTTCTTGCCCAAAGCTACACTTGAAGTCCTATGTCCGGAAGATCAATCCCCGATGATGAAAGTTGTGGATGCATTATTTTCAAGAGGTTTGTCGGAACTCAATTGGAGTGGTATTACCGCTAGAGAATGGCCAGTATCCGTACTTGGGTGACTTGGTGATGCTTTCTCTGAGACAATATGAGTACAATCTTTGACACCCACTCGCATGCAACTACTGAGCATGTCTATGGGTCGTGAGAAGTTCAAGGGTATGCTCGAAATGGAGAGATCTAGCAGTGAGTTCAACCACCCTTGTCGATAGGGAGTTGGTTGATATGTTTATGGGAACAACAGGCCCATTCTTGATCATCGATTGGAAACTCTTGACCGGGTTCACCGGTGATATTAATGACGGTATTGAAGGGTATCAAGAGTGGGAAGATTCATGTAGAGTCATCTTCAAATCTGCGAAGAGATCTTTTGGTGGTAAGAAAGAAGCTAATCTTGTGTATGGTCGAGAAAAGCCGAGCCAAGACCGTAGTGCTCAATCTGTTGGGCGGTTGTGATCTCGATCCTGCATCGGCGCAACCTCGGTGAGACAGCGCGTGAGCGGAATCGCCACAAAGGCGGTTCTGAAGATCAACATGCCATTGTCGCAAGCCTTGCAACACATGTTGAAAGCGGTGCTTACCTTGAGGATCCTCCTCAAAACATCAACACTTCCTCTCAGAGATACAATCCTAATGCTAAGTGTGCTTACCACTCCAATAGCCACGGACATAGTCTGATGATTGTTGGGCTCACGAAGAACAAGATTCAAGATATGATTGAAGCTAAGCGATTGAGTTTGATCCTCTGTTGAGACTCGAATGTGATCAACGCCTATGCCTAACCATGACAAGAGTTCCAATGTTGTTGGTGGCGATACTTATGTTTTCAACACGGATGACTTGACCATTCCTCGATGATTAAGAAGAATCATTGCAAGCGGTGTCAATCCGGATGCCGAGAATTGTCGTTGGTGCCCATCGCTGATGGTTGTGCTTGGTTGAGAAGACGTGTTCAGTGCATGATGGATAATCGTGAGATACTATTTCTGAAACCACCTGTGCAGAAGCTGTGTGAAGATATGTCTAAGTTGAAGATCGAAGATGTGAATGAAACTGCACCATTTGTGTGGGATACCTTGGGGCAGCCAAGTGGAAAATATGACTACATGGTGAAGTACATTGTTCCTGAGAGCTACAAAATTCCTATTGAAGATGTTAAAGCAACCGGATGGGGTGGCGATTTCCCAGAAGATTGTGCTGATGTTAACACCAGAAGGATTTCCTCTGCTGATCCTGTGCTTAGAGTGGCACCTCTCATCATCACTTCTCCAAGACCCGTTCCATATTCCTCTGACAAAGCTATTCCTTGGAATTATGGAGATGATGTTTACTATCATGGCGTCAAGCAAGACCCTTTGACCATTGAAGATCTTACCATTGAAGCTACCATTCCTGACATTGACAACATCACCGGATCAAGTAAGGTTACCAGAACCGGAAGAGTATTCTCTCCAGAAATCTCTCCTCCAAAAGACGCTGCGACTCCAGCTCGTATTCCGACTATTCAACCCATTCCCAAGCTAGAGGAAAGAACCGTGAATCATCACTCGACGAAGTACCAAAGTTCTTGAAGACACCTCCAAACAAGTAATGGAGGAAATTCTGAAGATTATCAAGAAAAGTGACTACAATGTTGTGGAACAGTTAGGACAAACTCCGTCCAAGATCTCCATGCTTGCTCTGCTCTTGTGCTCTGAGGCTCATGCTAACGCCTTGGTGAAGTTTGTGAAGAATGCTCACATACCGCAAGACACTACTCGACCCGGTTTGAAGTTTGTATTGCTAGCCTGGCTGCGAACAACGGCCTAGGCTTCTCTGATGCTGATCTAACTCCTGCCGGAAGGAAACATAACAAAGCATTGCACATCTCTGTTGAATGCAAGGGCGCTACCTTATCTCATGTCTTGGTGGATACTGGTTCTGCTCTGAATATCCTTCCGAAGACTGCTTTTGATCGACTTGATATCGAAGGGTTGGTTCTGAGACCCAATGATATAATTGTGAGAGCTTTTGATGGTTCTAAGCGAACAGTACTTGGAGAGCTCACTCTGCTTGTCAAAGTCGGTTCCTAGACTTTTGACTCCACTTTCTTTGTCATGGACATCCGCTCCGCTTATTCTTGCTTACTTGGACGCCCTTGGATACATGGGGCGGTACCTCACCACACGCAGTGAAATACCGGTGAAAGGGAAGGTTGTTACAGTATGTGGTGAAGAAGAATATATGGTAAGTCATCTACAATCATTCCGATACCTCGAGATGGAGGGTGAATTCTTCGAGACACCCTGTCAAGCTTTTGAAACAATCCCCAGAGTCATGCCTGTTGACTCTCCTGAAGTTATGCAAGTTCCACCTAGGATGGCCTCGCTGAAAGATGCTCAAGCTGCAGTTGAAGAAGGAGGTAGTACTATTTGGGGTCAGCTTCCCGATCTTCCTTTCAAATTTGACAAGACTGGTTTAGGCTTCACCATCAAAGGTCAGAAGATGATACGCGTGACGTGCGGCCAACTTCCTTTCCGCATCAGCCAGAGTGGAATCCATGCTATAGAAGACGACGACAATGATCTCGACATCAACAAGTGGATTTTCCCAACTCCAGACGGTGGGCTCATCAATTGGAAGACTGAAGACGTCATACTAATCTCCTTTAGTCAGGAGTAATTGCTCTTGTTTTTGTTTTCCTTTTCGTATTTCTTTATGTTTTGAACAATAAACTCTAAAGCCTAGTGCCTTGCACAGGGCATCGTGGCTCATTGTGAGGTTATTATCATCATTTGCATATTTTCATTCAATGAAATCGTTGGAATTTTGCATTCTATTTTGCTTTCTTTTACTTTATCACCCTTCAAAAGCTATGTGTTTCTTACACACACGTGATACAACTGCGAATCACTCCGAATCTCGTTGATAACACTATGCTATTGCTAAATATGACTTGATAATCCGATCTACCAAGGCGAAGAAGAAGGTGAGGAAGATTGTGAAGTGCCGGAGAACTTGTCCATTGCTGACAAAAGAGCGAGTTATCTGACCCACGAAGAGCAAGTTGAGGTTGTGAATTTGGGTAATGATAAAGCAGAAAAGAGATCAAGATAGGAGGCGGGTCTTGAGCAGATGTTAAAGAGATTGGTTCGGATGCTACGAGACTATATCGAGGTTTTTCTTGGTCATACGAAGACATGCGAGTTTGGACATTGATATTGTGGTACACGATTCGACAAAGAAGGTTTTCTCCTTGTGAAGCGAGAAGGTTTGTCGCATGCGTCTGAGATGTACGAGAAAATCAAAGCCGAAGTTATGAAGCGGTTCAACGCGGTTTCTTAGTCACTTCTTATCCATGATGGGTTGCTAATGTGGTGCACTGTGCCCAAGAAGGATGGCAAGGTTCGAATGTGTGTGGATTAGAGATCGAACAAAGCGAGTCAGAAGGCGATTTTCCACTTCCTCATATTGATGTTACGGTTGACAACACCGCTCGAATAAGGTTTTCTCCTTCATGGATGGTTTCTCTGATTACAATCGGATCAAAATGGCTCCGAAGACATGGAGAAGATTACTTTTGTTACGGTGGGGCACTTTCGCTACAAGGTTATGTTCGATTGAAGAAGCGGCGCCACTTATCGATGCTATGGTAACACTATTTCATGACATGATTCATCACGAGATAGAGGTCTACGTCGACGACATGATAGCTAGATCACAGACCGAAGAAGAACATCTTGATCATCTGCAGAAACTGTTTGACAAATTGAAGAAGTACATACTAAGACTTAATCCCAACAAGTGCACCTTTGGAGTCAGATCCGGAAAAATCCTAGGGTTTGTTGTCAGTGGAAAAGGTATTGAGGTTGACCCGCCAAGGTTAGAGCTATTCAAGAAATGACTCCCGCTTGAGGAAGGAAGTCGGAGGTTTCTTGGGCGATTGAACTACATTGCGATTCATTGCACATCATTGCTACTTGTGAGCCAATCTTCAAGTTACTTAAGAAAGATCAAGTGGTAGAATGGAATGGCGATTGCGGATCGGTTTGAAAAATCAAGGAGTACTACGAATCCTCCTATCCGATGTCGCTTTGCCGAAGAAGACCTCTTATCATGTACTTGCGGTGTTAGAGAACTCGATGGGGTGTGTGTTGGGGCAACATGGCGAGTGCAGTCGAAAAGAGCATGCAATATACTACCTTAGCAAAAGTTCACCGGCGTGAAACAAGATACTCACAGCTCGAGAAAACTTGCAACGCTTTGGCTTGGGCTGCTCGCCGACTAAGGCAGTATATGTTGACTCACACTACCTTGTTGATTTCAAGATGGATCCAGAAAATACATATTAGAAACGACTCTCTGGAAGAATAGCAAGATGGCGAGATGATCTTGACCGAATCGACATCGATATACTTCGAGCGATCAAAGGAAGTGTAATGGCCGATCATTTGACTCATCAAGCCGTGGATGACTATCGGTCTGCGATTCGAGTTTCCAGCGAAGATGTTTTACTAATTCTGATTGAAGAACCGAGGCCGACGAAGGACTGAACTAGGATCCCGATGGACCATGGTCTTTGATGGAGCCTCAACGCACAATGGCATTGGCGCCATCATTACATCTTCTGCAGGCATCGCCTTTCACCACTAGATTATGTTTGATTGCACTAACAATATGGCGAATCTGACGCATCATGGGTATTAAAGTGCTATTAACTTAAGAATCAAGTTCTTACAAGTGTATGGAGACTCGACTTTAGTGATCGATCGATTAAGGGTGAGTGGGATCAAGCATCCGAATCTCATTCCATATCGAGCATGTTTAAGCTTGATCCCTACTTGAAGAGATCACCTTCAACCACATTCCACGAGAAGAGAATCAGTTGGCAGACGCATTGGCTACTATGTCATCTATGTTCAAGTTCAGATGGGACAACGAAGCTCCCCAGATCATCATCGAGAAGTTCGACGAACTAGCATATTGTTATGAGCTTGATCTGAGAGAAAACCTTGGTACTACGGTGAGGAGGTATCTTGAGACTCGGGGTATCCCGAGGGCATCATCGATGATAAGAAGTTTTGAGGAGGTTTGCATCAAATTCTTCCTCGACAGCATCTTATACAAGCGCAATCACGATTTGTGCTTACTCCGCTGTGTAGACCAAAAAACAGCGGAACGTATCATGGAAGAGTTACGCGAAGGCGCATTTGGTACTCACTCCAGTGGGCACACGATGGCTAAGAAGATTCTGAGAACTGGTTACTATTGGTCCACCATGGAAGCCGATTGTCACCGCTACGCTCGATCTTGTCACAAGTGCCAGATTTATGCAGACAAAGTGCACGTACCTCCAGTACCTCTGAATGTTTTAACCGCTCCTTGGCCTTTTTCAATGTGGGGCATTGACATGATCGGAGAAATCAAGGCCACGGCTTCCAACGGACATCGTTTCATCCTTGTGGCAATTGACTATTTTACCAAGTGGGTAGAAGCAGCCTCGTTTGCATCTGTTACCAAGAATGTCGTGGCTCGATTCATCAAGCATAATCTTATCTGTCGGTATGGCACTCTCGAAAGGATTATCACAGATAATGGCTCTAATCTCAACAATAAGATGATCACTGAACTCTACACGTAGTTCAAGATCAAGCATCACAATTCTTCTCCGTATCGGCCTAAGATGAATGGCGCAGTGGAAGCCGCCAACAAGAACATTAAGAAGATTATACAGAAGATGAAAGTGACTTACAAAGATTGGCATGAGATGTTACCCTTTTCTCTTCATGGTTATCTCACTACAGTACGAACATCAACAGGGGCAACCCCCTTCTCTCTTGTATATGGTATGGAAGCAGTCCTACCAATCGAGGTTCGAATCCCTCAACGAGTCCTCGGGATGGAGAGTTAGGCGAAGCGATTGGTTCGAGACTCGCCTTAACCAGATTAACTTGATTGACGAGAAACGACTCGCATCCATCTGCCATGGACAGATCTATCAGAAGCGAATGATTAGAGCATTTAACAAGAAGGTCAAACACCGAGTCTACCAAGTCGGTGATCTAGTAGTCAAACGCATCATTCTTCCACAAGGTGATCCCAAGGGAAAATGGACTCCCACCTACGAGGGACCATTTGTAGTCAAGATTTTCCGACTATGATACTTAGCACCATGGATGGTGAAGACTTCCCACCACGTGAGCAGACACGTCAAAAATACTACGCAAAAGAGACCCGCTAGGTCGGTGACCTAGGCAAAAATAAGGGCATCTGGCGAACCAAAGGGTTCGGGAAAAGTTATATACAAAACATGTACACGCAAGTCGAAAACAAAGCGGCTTGGGCAAAAGGGTATCGTGGTGAAAACCGAAAGGCGGTCTAGGAAAAGTTAGGGATTTAAGCGTCGACTATGTCTCATCGGATCACTTGCTTCGGACTACTATCGACATTCAAGATTCAAATGGCGAAGATCAATTCACTCACTTTCTCGACAACAAGGAGATGAGATAGTTGAAATATATGAGTACTAGCATAGTTGAAACTTAGAGATTGTTTCCGCATAGCATTTTACTTTTCTTGTGTACAAAATGCTTGGCCATCCATACATTTCAAATAAATACAAGTTCTTTCTCTTTACAATTTTCATTTGTTGTTTGCATAAAGTCGATGTTTGTTTTGAATGATTATATGCATCTAACGATAAAAATCTATTTACAAACATGCGAAAGGTGAACATGCAAAAGTAATTACTACAGGTTCCAGGAATTGAGATGACGACGAAAGTCACCAATACATTTCCCCACAGGACATGATCCCCACAGAGGTGTCACTCACCACAAACCTCCCTCCGGTAGATGCGCATCGACCCGGCGGTGATTCCACTCAACTTAACTGGATTACACCCTTCTTCGAGCAATAACATTCCACCCCGAGATATTTATCCCCAGCGGATATCTCTCAACCATTCTCCTTTTCTCCAGCAACAACATCTAGCCGCGAGACTTGGTCAGATAGTGCACCAGAGGAAACCTACACCTCTTATTCCCTAGTCAGAGATTCCAACGGGCTCCAGATTCTTCTAACCCGGTCTCCCAGCAACTACCAATCATCCTCCATCAAGATTTACACAAAAATCCCTGGTAGAATACCTCCCAGACTCTCCCCAGCAGGGTCTATTTATGAAACCCTCAACAATATCCAGGCTTGAAACTTGGTCAGAGAGTGCACCGGAGGAATCAAAGTTATTTTTCTTCTCAGGATCTCCATCCTCAAACAGAAGTCAGAAATCTCCAAGCAGAACATTCGCACCTTCTTCAAGATGGATATGTTTTGAAATACCACAACATCTATCATTCATACATTACTCATAAAAGTCATAATTTGTGCATATGTCATTCATACGCATCATCATGCATCATACTTTGCATAAGACTAACAATAATCTATCAAAGTTTCTCTTATTTTCTCAAAGCGGTGAAAGTCACTTAAGCGCAAGCGGGTCCAAGATTAATACCGAATCGACGGAAAACTATCTATGACCACCCAGTTGTCCTCCGACAAGCGGTCCGAGATTAAGACCGAATCCAGCGGAAAACTATCGACGACCATCCTCGTTGTCCTCCGACAACGGATCCAGGATTAATACCCGAAGCCAGACGGGAGACCCTATCCGAACGATCACCGGTTATCCTCCGATATGAGCGTTGGACCAACACGCGATGCACAGGAAGCATCCACACTTTGCCGCTATTATCCCCAGTGTCTGCGCGAAGATCTATTCTGACTCCTTCTTATTATCAGCAGCAACTACAGAGTCTAGCGGACGACTCAGTTTCCTTGGATGGCATCTTAAGCCCATCTCCGAATACTTATCAATATTTCTCCACTTTCAGAATGTTGCATATTTGGTTAAAAAACCAATACAAACCAATAACTTCATTCAAAGATGAGCACGAAGTCTAACGTACGACTCCCTCCGGATGGCATCTTAAGCCCATCTCCATGCCCCTTTCACTTTCAGAAACATCTAGAGCCTAGCGTCGGCTCCTCCTCGGCCGATCTTTCGGATGGCATCTTAAGCCCGTCCCGTCAATTCTCCTATCAACAATCTCAAGTCTAGCTTACGACTCATTCCCCAACGAAGTCTCCAACTTCTCCAAATGGCATCTATAAGCCCATTCCCGCATCATCAACCAACCGCGAGTGCAAATTTTCAGGTGTACTCGAGTGTTCAATCATCTTCTACCTCCGGTCACGAAAGCGAACATGCCAATCTAACCCTTCGGTACAAGAAGATTGAGCAGGGTGTCATACCCAAATTTTCCCTCTTATTCCTCAGGCATTTCATACATCCATACTCGAGGAGTCCTCGAGGTTGATCGACAAACCCTCTCTAGAAATCAACCCAAACTAGGGTTTGGCATTTCTCGAATCGGATGGACTTGCAACATCTCCAAGGGTCATCATGCCTCCTCATATGCTTCAAAGATTCTCCATGACAAGTTTCAAGCCTCACAAGTCAAGTTTCCTCAGACAATTACTCAGATGGTTGAAAATTAGTTGTATTGGACAAAAAGTCAACTGTGGTCAACATACAGTCAAACTTCATAATTTTTGGTCAACATCCTCATTTTGAAGTTACATTCATCATTTGATCAAGGGTTGATCATGATTCATCAAGAAAACTCAAGATTTGCTCAAAAGTCAAACTTTCTAAATTAGGGTTTCTTAGTGAAAAGTCAACCAAACTTTGACTGGGCATAAATTCTTCATTATTTCTCAGAAATTTTTCTACCACCACTTGTTTTGAAGGAAATTCAATTCTCTGCAACTTCATGTCCCACAAGAATGTTAAAAAAATGCTTCATTTGAAAGGTATGGATCAAAACATTACAGGTCCTTTTCAAAGTCAACAAAAAGTCAACTTTTTGTTTTGAAGATATATTGAGCATGGAAACTTGAATTGAGATGAAACCAAAGAGGTTGGTTAGAGGAACCTTAGAGCTTTCCGAAAAGTCCAAGAACACTAAAAAATGTGGAAAATTGAGCAAGATACACCATTCACAAGTTGGGCAATTTTGAAGAAATGCACAAAGAGAGATACTTCTAAAAATCAAATTTTTTGCAAATGGGCTTACTTTTTCTTCATCCAAACTCATTCCTTATACAATTAGGAATATCCAAGCAACTTAATAAAGCCATCAAATTTCGAAATTTGATTGGATATGGCAAGATGTGATTGAAAATTGATCAAAGAAGAGAAAATTTGATTTGGTACAAAATCAAATATATTTTGCATTGATTGATGATTGATTCTTTCTCAAATCAGCTCTAACTCCATCTACTATATATATACAACACATGCCATATGAATTAGGGTAGAAAAACTGGCTGGAGAAACCCTATTCAAGTTCAAAAAAACCGTGCTATACAAGCAACTGGCAGCCTTGGTTCTAGTCGGTTTCAAGCAATTTTGAGCATTCCATCTTGTTCATTGGGTTGTTTAGAATCAGTCCAGACTCTTATATCGTCCAAAACCATCAAGAAACACGAAAACCAGAATTCGGTTTGTTCATCTTTTTCAAAATTCGATTTTCAATTATCATGCATTATTAATGAGTTTTGATGTTTGTTTTGTGTTTAGAATAAAGCTTGCAAACTTTCTGGATGGTTTAATTGTATTTCTATGGCCGGAAACATGATATGCCATGATTAGGGTTTCTGACCATGATTTAGGGCTTCTCTAATTAGAATAAATTGGACCAAACCGATGCCATCACGATGTTCAGTGGACCAGGACGAATCGAACCATAGCTTTAGATTTTATTTATATTACTTGTACGTGATTTTTGATTTAGCAGGGGTTATAGCGTCGCTCTGAGGCCGACGCAAAATTCCCAGAATTTGAATTGAAGAAGACGAAGCTTGGCGCGGAGACGAGGCAATGGGAAGGTGACACTTGTTTGTAAACGATCCGTTCCGCTTCAGTGACACGCGTGCGCTCCAGATCAGATGGCAAAGGCATGGGGTTGTGAAAGGAAGGTCTCCAGTTCGAATCCTGGCAAGACCATTGTGTTTTTCTCTTTTGCAAAACTTCATATTTTTTATTTTCTATTTTATTTAATATTTTCATGCATTTTAATTATTTTCAATATTTTTTATCATGCATTAAAAATCATAAAAAAATATTTTTCTTTTTTGCATTATTTTCAGAAAATGTTTATTTAATTTATAAAATTAAAAAATTGTATTTTGCATGCATATTTAATTTTATTTCTAATTTATCATTTTAATCACTTTTAATCAGTTTTTTAACTATTAAATTATCTCCAAAAAATCCCAAAAAATTATTTTAGCATATTAATGTTATTTCCAGCATGAAATATTTTTCCCATTTAAAAATTATTATTTTTTCTAACATTTTTCTCTTATTCGATTTCTTCGTATTTTCCGATTTCTTATCTTTTCACAGGTTATCTCGTTTCGGGCGATTTTTCTTTATGGTTTTCTTTTTTCCAATAATGTAATTGCTCATGGGATGTAATAGTTTTAATTAGGATTTTTATTTTCCACAAGTTTAAATTATGTATCTGCCCCAAAGCCATGTAATAGCGTAGGATTTATCTTTCCGCGCTACGTTTCCGCATTTTAATTTCCGCATCTTATAAGCGCTAGTAATTGGGCGTGTATGGCAAGATAAAATTAAACAATAGCTCACTCATAATTTCCAAGACAACATATCTGAATTTAACACACTCTTTTCACACATGCACCCCTTAGGGTAATTCTCTCTCGTTGCCTTTATGAATACAAATGGTCATGTCCCTCGAGCGTGAGGTATTCTAGCACGTTGCCTTCAAAACAAATCATCATAGTCCCTTGATACAAAGATCATAAGACCCACGATGTAAGCCTCCGAATACATGATCTTGACCCCGATTGTCGGCTCGAAAAATGATGATAGTCCTTGAATGTGCTAGGATACTCCTACAAGTTGCTTTCTATGACCATCCGATATCCTTGAGATGTCACTTACATCCAGCGAATGGAGTTACCTACCAACTAATGGTATGGATATCACTATTATAAAGGAGCGTAAATAACAACGACCAATTACGAGTAGGTAATAAGACTTTTAGTTGCTTGCTCTATCAAAATACTTTTCACACCTCACACTTTCAAAGTTCAAACTCTTTTCAAAAACAAAACATTTCGAACACTTTGTATACATTCCTACATGAATCATTACAAAGTCAAAAATGCCTTTTCAAAACATTTTTGTCAAACACACGGAAAGTACAATTTTAAAGTGATCTAAGAGCAACTAAGAGCCGTAGATAACTACGGATGGAAAGGGTGCTAATACCTTCCCTTTTCATAACCTTCTCCCTTACTCAAAATCTAACGAAGGTCTTTTACGTACTTTTTACCTTCCATAATTGGATAAAAGAAAAGTCGGTGGCGACTCTTGCTATCCGCACATTTGCGATACAAAAACCTACAAAGTCAGTTCACCGTATTACAACATCTCTTGACGTGTTTACAGCAATCAGATTCCATCGTTATCCAATAGTATCCCGCTCTCAAGATTTTCCTGGACATTGCATGCCCATTTGAATGAGTTCTAAAGGATCCTTCATGTACCTCATGGATGCTTGTGTTTGCCTCTTGCCTGTCGACGCATCTGAGCAGAACCATGTCGAAGTTTCTTTTGTACAGCACATCTTCATTGAGGAAGAAGCTTCTAGAAATCCTCCTTAGAGTTTTCTTATCCTTGTACGATGCCTCGAGTGGGTACTCTCGTGTTTGAAGGAAACGTTTGATGTCGTGAAACCACGGTTTATCATCGAAGCGCTTGATTGCGAATACATATCGAGTCTTTCAAAGGCGTCGATCGGATCTTAGGCATATCGTTCCAATCGTTGACTTTGAACATGGAAGATAGAGTAGCCAAGGCATCTGCCATTCGATTATGATCTTGAGGGATATGATGCAGTTCAACTTTGTTGAAGAAAGTCAACAAACGTCTTGCATAATCTCTGTAAGGAATCAGACCAAGATGATGAGTTTCATACTTGTCTTTGATTTGATTGATCACAGTGAGTCTCCATATATATCAGGATCTTGATCCTCGAGTCGATGCTTCTTGATACCCATGATGCAAGCTTCATATTTTGCGATGTTGTTGGTGCAATCAAATAGCAATCGGCGGAAAGCGGGATATGAGAACCTTCGGAGTGATGATGGCCCGATTCCATTGCCATAAGCGTTAACGGCTCGGTAAAAATTAGGCCCCATCTAGATTCTAGATCGGGCCTTCTTGATGTGGTTCGTCACAATCTTTCATCTTTAAGTACATAACATCCTCATACGGGAAGTCAAACTTGAGAGATTGGTATTCGTTGAAGCGGTTGATAAGCCAAGTGATCGCGAGAATGCTTCCTTTGACCATTTTACGGTAGTCTTTGGATGTCGTATTGATACTTGACATACGCCATCGAGCAATTCTTCCCGTTAAGGCAGGATTTTCAAAGACATACTTGATTGGATCCATTTTGGAGATTAACCAAGTTCTGTGATTGATCATGTACTGGTGGAGACGTTTTGAAGCCCACACCAAAGCGCAACATGTTTTCTCGAGCATGGAGTAGCGAGTTTCACAGTCTGTGAACTTTTTACTCAGGTAGTAAATGGCATGCTCTTTCTTACCGGTGTCATCTTGTTGTCCAAGTGACCCATGGACTCTTCTAGCACGGTAAGTACATGATTAATGGTCTTCCATTTGGAGGAATCGGTATTGGTGGTTACGGCGGGTATCCTTAATCTTGTCGAATGCTTTTGGCAATCTTACATCCACAACCTCTTGATTTTGCGGAGAAGCTTGAATATCGGCCCGGTGGCGATCATTTGAGAGATAAATGGAGATGTAATTCAACCATCAGAAATCCTCTTACTTGCTTTTAAAATGCGTGGCGTAGGCATTTCTTGAATAGCCTTGACTTTGTCGGGGTCAACCGATACCTCTTTGACTAACGATGAAACCTAGGAGTTTTCGGATCTTACCCCAAGGTGCATTTGTTAGGATTGGTGATTGAAATTTCCTTAGTCGTTGAAACAACTTCAAGAGATATTCTATATGCTCTTCTTGATGTCGGACTTTTCTATCATGTCGTCCACATAGACTTGATCTCTTTGTGCATCATGTCATGAAAGAGAGTAGTCATCGCCCTTTGGTAAGTTCTTTGCATTCTTTAATCAAGCGGCATTACTTTGTAGCAAAAGTGCCCATGGCGTGATGACGGATGTCTTCTCCATGTCTTGAGGAGCCATTACGATCGATTATAACGGAGAAACGTCCATGAAGGAAAGATGTTGAATTTTGCGGTGCTATCCACTAGCATGTCGATATCGGTAGTGGGAAATCGTCTTTGGACTAGCTTTGTTCAAGTCGATGGTCAACACATTCGACCTTTCCGTCTTTTTGGAAGCAGGCACTATGTTGGCTAGCCATTGAGGATATTCGAGTGGCGAGGAAACTGCGTCGAGTGTTTTTGAACTTCCTTTTGATTTTGTCGGCCATTTCGGGGTGAACTCTTCTTAGTCTCTTTAAGCGGGTGGACACTCGGCTTTAATGGCGGTGATGTTCCACGATCTTTGATCTAACCTGGCATGTCTTGGTAGGACCAAGCGAACACATCAACATATTCTTTAAGAAGATTTATCAGTCTGCTCTTGACGTTGCTATCGAGCGAAGCTCCGATGTTTACTTCTTTTTTGTCTTCCTCAGAACCTAAGTTAATTGCTTCCAATGGCTCTTTGTGAGGCTGAATGATTCTTTCCTCGTGCTTAAGTAATCGAGAAATCTCATCCGGGATCTCTTCTTCAACTTCTTCCTCGGCGACTTCACAGGGGATTTCAAAGTTGGGAGAGAGCACAGAGTTATTGCTTTCAATGGATTTGTCCATCTGTTTAATCTGCATATTTGATTTATGTTTGATTAATTAACCCCTTTTTTTTCTTTTTTTTTTTGAAAAAGTCAATGTGAAAGTGTATGCAGATTAGATTTTTTTATTATTCTTTTTCTTTTTTTTTTTGAAGATTTTTTTATTGTGTTTTTTAGGATTATCATTTCCAAGAAAGGGTAAAAATAAAAAACAAACACAAAGTGTGGAATTAAAACAACGCATTTTATTTATGATTCACAATATGAAACAGGGCCCTAAAATACAAACTCAATTGTCTTGGGCAAGACAAAGAGAAATTATTTAAAAGCTAAGCCCTATAAAACATCTCTTCACTTTGGGCGAAGTGAGAGTTCAAAACAAAAGCAAAGATGAACTTCTTAGAACTAGGAGCGTTAGTCCGAACTTCAACAGGTTTCCAGTAGTGGCGAACTCCTTGGAAGTCGAGGTACTCGGGTAATTTTCCACTTGGTTTAACCTTGAGTAAACTTTGGTCGTTGGTCGAGCAGGTTTTGAAGATTCTGGACGACGGACCTTGCTTTTTGTACTGCTAAAACAATCTTCTTCGGCTTGATTAACAGATCGGGAAATATGGGATACAACATATGTGCTTCCTGTTGGCCTCTGTGTTGAATTCTGGGGATGTACCCTCCAATCTTCTGAGTGAAGAGACTCATTGTCGGCGACACTTTCCAATTCGTATCCTGAATCGTACCCCTGATCTTCAGTGATTACGTTGATGTAGTGGTAATTAGGATCTGATTTAACAGACTCTACTGGCGCGTTAAAGCAGAAGTCTTCGTTGGGAACTTCGATTGGCTGATTAGATGGGTACGCTTCCTCTGGTTGACTAGGATACTCAAAAGAATCACCCCATCCAGTGGGCTGGATATCTTCAATTCTGATTCTCGAGCTTTTTGGCGTAGTATATTTCACCATGTAATCAAATTTGCCGCTTGGTTCTCCCAAGGTATCCCAAACATCAGAAGGGACAGGTGAATTTTCATGCTTTTGCAGGGACATGTCTTTGAATTGATCAGTCGACGCATACAATTCTTCTTGAGACACATATTCAGGGCTGTTTAAATAAGTGCTCCACTCTTCAGATCCAGAGAGATCATCTTCATCATCTTCAATGGTGACAACGTTAACCTCTTGGAGAACAGGGTTTAACAAACCCCCACTGCTGAATATTTCTTTGGTCGGACGAAGCGCTTCATCCTTTTGTTTGTTTTAGGGAAATGCGGGTGTGAACCCGAGTCCGGCTTTTGTCTCGTTGTTGACAGGTTTGATTACTTGTCCCCATCCTTCAGCATTGCCATCTTTTACTATCTGTGCTGCTTCTTTATAAGAAGAGATAGATGATTTGTTTTTGCTGGTAGATTCATCTTCTAACGGATGTCCGGGGGGATGTGTCCCTTCAACGTCGTTGGCTGTGATGAAAGAGAAACTGGACAAATGGCTTATGAGTAAAGCTTGTTCACCGAGGATGGTTATTAGTTTTCCATTTCTTGTGAATTTCAACCGATGGAGAGTGGAAGTCACTTGCTCTGCTCGATGTATCCATGGTCTTCCTAGCAAGCAACTATAAGCGGTGTGCGTCCATGATCTGGAAAGTGATTTGGAAAGTATGTGGACCAATTGTCATAGGAGATCTACTTCCCAATAAGCGACTTAGTGATCCGTCAAAGCTTTCACTACTATGTCATTGAACTTCATTGGTGTCCCTTTGTAAGCCAAGCGCGAGTGTCGTTTTGGCATTACGTTCAAAGATGAACGATATCTACCAATACATTGGACGGGGAATCGATTGACAAATCATCGAGATGTGCAAGGCCAGTTGTGATCTTTCCTTCTTACGGAAGTTCCTCATCCTTTGAAACTTAGATTATTACAAAATTTGTTATGTTGGCGACAATACCTCAAATTGATGCGTAGTCACATCGTGGTCTACATAAGCTTGTCTAGTACCTTTATTAAAGCTTCCGGTGAGCTTGAGTTGAGGAGTAGAGGCAGTATTGAAATCTTGGAGAGACGCATCAGTGATCTCGAATCTGTCGCTTTTCTGATTAACTTGATGTTTCATCAAAATCGTGTTGGCGTTGGTTCTATCGGGAGGACCAACATTTGTGCTGGATCAACAGGGAATCGTTGCGGATTTCGGAGATATGTTAGCTGGATTTTGTTTAACAACGAGGCTATGAGGCGGTCTTGGTGGCAACGGAGTGTGCACTCGTCCACTTCGTGTTACTCGTCCGATCTCTGTTATATTGACATTAGATGGAAGAGTTGGCTTGGGTTTCTCCTTCCCCTCTTCTATCAGAGTTGCATTGTATTGGTAAGGAATTGCTTTGCTAGAACTGTATGAAACAGGACCGGGTAGGCAAATCACCAAAGGAGACCCGGGAACGTTGGAACCGTTGTATTCAATCTCCACATGCTTGGGTACATTGAAACAGGGGATGATCACGTTTACTTTGGGATTTTCCGAGTTGATATCTGAGACTAAAAGCTCATGCGGAAAATGCCCTACTGTATTTATGTCATGGTCATCTACATTTACGTAGATCATGGGTCACCGATATCTAACAATCGTTGAATATACGCTCTTATGGTGGGACATCCTTGAAGATCCTTGAAGCAGATGTTGCAAGCTGAGTAATCGTGCTTAGTGAAGGCGCTCATTGTACTGTACGTATCATGGAGATGCACTAAGTTTCCTCTGATCAAGTTTACGTCTGTAACAAGATACCTGTTTGTATTTCGATATCAAACTCAGAATGTCCCTTGTGTGGGAAGCGGATTGGCTTGCGTTCGGTTGAATTTACGAAGGAAAGAAGATTAGATCTCACTAATCTACGTACTTTTGCTTTTAATGCTATGCAATGCTCAAGGTCATGGCTGGTGCCCCTTGGTGAAAAGGGCAAGATCGTGCACTTTGTACCACCACGGTAATTTTTCGGGAGCAGGAGGTGGTGACCTTATATGTCATTCTTTTCTATTAGTGCGGTATAGTTACGTATGCGTCATTGGAATTGGGTCAATTGCGAGACCAAGGCAGTTTTGATTCTTGAGCACATTGTGAAATTATTGAGTTTGTTGAATTTGTTGAAATTGCGGAGCAATTCACGTGTTTGGACTTGTGTTAACGGGTGTTATAAGCTACATATCGGTTGGTGACATTTCGTGGTTTCCCTCGGGATACCATTCCTATGTCATGTTCCTTTTTCTTTGGAAAGCTAGTCCCAACCTTCCTAGTTCCACTAGAAGATCCTGCTTCCTTGGTTAGGCGTCCGGTTCGAACCCCTCTTCTAATCGCATTCCCATGCTTACCATCTCGGTGAAATCTCCGGGAGCGCTAGCGATCATTCGCTCGTAGTAGAATGAGCCAAGAGTGTTTAAGAATACCTTAGTCATCTCCATCTCTTCCGGTGGTGGGTTGACTTGGCGAATTTCCCTCCATCGTTGGCGTACTCTTTGAATGTCTCTCTTTCCTTTTGAGACATGGGCGGAGTTGATCTATCGGGAGCCATATCAAGTTGAACTTATATTCTTTGTACAAAGGCTTCTCCTAAGTCATTGAATGTTTGGATACTTACTTTGTCTAATCCATGTACCACTTGATGCGGCACGGTAAGACTATCTTGGAAGTAATGGATTAATGCTGGCGATCGTCGTTGTATGTAGACATTTTCTGGCATACATCGTGAGATGACTTTGTGGACGGAGTTTCCTTTGTACTTTTCAAAGTCGGGGACTTTGAATTTTCAGTATCCTTACGCGAGGAACTAAGCACAGATCCTGGGCGTTTTTCCCAAACAGTTCTTTTCCACGAATTGTTTTAATTTCAAGCTGCATTTTGAGGAGTTGTTCCTGGAGATTCTCCATCGAGCCACGTGAATTCGTGTTGTTGCCCGGAATATGGTGAACTTCTTCATCTATGGTAGTGTGTACTATGGAAGCTGAGTTCGTCATGATTGGTTGAGAAACCGTCATTGTTACTTGTGGAAGAGTTACTCCATGTTGCGGAGTAAATGTAGAGTTTTGCTGCAAAGTAGGTATTTCAAGCGTGGTTGTTTGCACTTGAGAAGTCGGTTGGCGAAATCCGATGCCAAAGTTGAAAGGCATTCCCCATGGATAGCCTTCTGGCATGCTGAAAGGTGAACTACTGGCTGCGACAGTTGAAACTGGAGTAGTAGTATCCTCTGAAATATTTGCTTGGTTTGGTACTCGATCTTTGTTGACTTTCTTGTTGCGATAATGAGTTGACCAAAGACGTGAGTCTCTCCACTTCTTCTTGTAGTGTTGTTACCGTGCTACGGAGTTCAACGTTCTCTTGTTCAAATCCTTCTATTACTTTTCTTCTTTTTGATCTTGTATCGTATGTTCGAGTAAGTGTGGGCCTTGGTGAAACTCTAAGGCCAGCGACGACTTGCGATCTTTTCCTATCTGTTGAAGCTGTTGAAAGATCGGACTCTAGACAATAGACTCGAAATGCAAAGTATGATGCATGATTATGAATGTAAAGAAAAGGAATTTCCAAAATTTACGCTAAAAGAGAAATTTCTGGCAAATATTTGGATGGAAAACACATATTTTATTAACCATTGAAAGAAGATTACAACAATTCAGTTTTTTGAGCTTTGCTCACACAAATGATAAAATAAATGATAAAATATTACAAACTAAACTAATCGTCCGCGTCGGATGAAGATCAAAAGCTTGATGTAGCTTGACTTGATTTCCTTCCCATAGTGAGCTTTCAGTTCAGCTTTCTCGGCTTTTAGCTTGCTAATGACTTTCTTCCACTTGTCGGGAGCAGGATCACTAGTTGTCATTTCCTCAAGCTTTCTTTTCCTTTCTTTGATGTATCTCTTGATCGCGTTATCTTTCTGGAAAATCTTCTCATCTTTCTCCATGAGCCATTCATCACGGAAGTAAAGCGTCTTTTCATGATCTTTGACACGCTTCTTGAGCTTTTGTTCTCGAGATCGGTCTTAAGAAACTTGTTTTCAAGCCTCTTTCTCAAGTCTCATCTTGGCCAAAGCTTCTGGTATTCTCCATAGTCTCGGGAAAAATTGTTGATTTGGGCGATTGAGAACATGGGTTCCTCATAAGCGTAAGGCATTGAAATTCCTTTGCTCTTTTCTTTACCCAAGAAGTAGGTTTCCATGGCTACACAATTCTTTGCCTTACCTTTTCTTTCCTTCGGATGTGATGCCAAGCTCGATCATTCGGCCTTCATCCCTAGAATCCTCTCCTTCATGATAGAAGTAGCTTTCCTTTGTAAAACCAAGAGGTTTACTAGAGTTTGCGTATCGAGTTGACGTCTACTTAAGAATGGGTTGTAGTTGATTCCTCCTTTCGTCTTGATGAGAGAATGCGTTGGCAAATTCTCCACGACTCTCAATGATTTCCATCTCATTTATGCGCTAAGGTATACCAATGGATATAAATCGTTTGTTAGAGACATGAGTCTTGAGACCAATTCCATTCATCTTTGTTTTCACGGAAGATAGGAGATTTAGGCAAATGTGAGACAATCCATTTGAAAAGCAGAGTACACAACACGATAGTTCCGTCTCCTTGATGATTCCTATGATGAATAGAAATCGTGTCACCAGCGTGGGAGCAGGTTTCCAATTAGAAAGATCCTTATGGCGTTAATATCAACGAAATTTGGGACGTTGAAACAACACCAATCCATAGAGGAGTAAAGCTAAAATAGCTTCAAAGGCTACCATACTGGCGAGAAAATTTAAGAGCCTTCTCCATTAGGAACTTTGAAGTTAGTCCTAAGAGTTTTCCTCGGTAGTTAGGTTTTGTCTATCTCGATTTCTTTAAGTGAGTCATCGTGGCAATGATGGTGACTTGGAATGACTTCAAACCATTGAAAGGCACTTTGTGCGATCTTGAGATACCTAGTATGTGCGCGTACTCTTCCAAAGTAGGCATCAACTGATAGTCAGGGAAAGTGAAACAGCGATAGACACGTTAGTGTTCAGAATAGTTAAAAGAGTTCCATAGCGTTTTCTGAAATCCGAGGGATCTTCTACCAAGGATGCTAACGCTTTTAATTTCCCTATGTCAGGAATTCTAAAACTGTATCTCTTGGTGAATCTTCCTCTGACGTCCATCACTCTAACCTAAAATATTTTACAAAGAAAAATCTCTAAATTCTTTGGAAATGGGAAGAGAAATGAAGTTTTTTGAATGAAGGAATGCATGCATGAATCGACAAACATGGTTAGTAGTTATTCACACGGGCAGCGTTGAAGTCACGAGCATGAGGCCAGCGATAAGAATCAAGCGTGGGTAAGTTCTAAGGGCTTATTCATACGTGAAGCAGGTTCTCGATATCTGAGCTCAACACTCCTCTTTGAAATATTATCGGATTTGTTGAATACTCGATGGTCCAATAATATTTTTCAAGAGAAACTACGCTGATCGTAGTCTCGCATGACAATTATTCTGGCTTCGCCGAACAATCTACTTTACATCCTAAATGGCGGGATGGGTTATGTGTTCTCTGACCACTCGACTTAAAGTTCCCTTGAAAGCAAAATGTCTTCGCAAATACTTGCTAAACACAAATACCCTCAAGACAACCTCCAGAGAGGGATCTCAAATTAACTCCGTAAATCTTGAGACTTCTCACAAGTTAATAGGACTATACCCCACCTAGATCTTAAAATGTTTCTTAAATCCGGGTTAGGATTTCTTTCCATCGATGAAATCAAAAACAACAAAAAAAAAGATAGATGCACAATATGAAAGCTTAACCCTTTGTTTCCTTTTTGAAAATAATAAAAAAAAGCTTGGTGCTCTTGGAGTCATTTTTTGAAAATCAAAGTTTGTACTCCCAGTAGTCGCCATTTTCTGTTCGCGTTAAAAGTGTATGGAATCGAATATGAATTGATTCTCTAACTCAAAACGATTTACTCTTTTGATTTGTTTATAAAGATGCATGAGCATCAAGCTTTATTATTTTCAACACAAGAAAAGATGATTTAATGATTATGAAAAGGGGAAAATTTAATACCCTCAATTGATTTTGATATGCGTAACGACTAGCGCAAACTAGGCATAGCATTGGAATCGAGTAAGGGGTTTGTTATATAAGCGGAATAGATGGAGCACCCTAAATATATATAGTTATCTATAGCTTTATATATGAATATGTTTGATATGTTTGTGTGTTTTAATTGCTATTTCTATGATTGGGAAAGTTTCTCCTTTGGGATTTTAAGAAGGATAGATTATGTGGGATCCTAGGTTTTGTTATTATTGTGCTCATAAAGATCTTTGGATCTTACGCATACATATCTAGTGGGAATCGAGCATTTGTAGCTCGGATCTGGGGATCTATGGTTTGTTTGGTGCGAGGGAGAAAGAAATTTGCTCGGCAAGGATGAGACCTTGTGCCTACGTATTCTCAAAGGATGTTGAGAAAGTCGAGCAATCGTAGTTCCCACTTATGCTAGTGGTAAGCAGCGGGATGTTAGTAAGAGGCAGACAAATGTCATCTTAATGAAAAATGTATCTAATCTATTTCATCACATACATTTTGAATAGTTTGTCGATAAAAATCTTTAAGTAAGTAAGTTATAGGTGTTTTGCTTAAGTGTACAAGCGTCACCATTTACATGTTTAAGAAAGATGTTTGAAAAAGATTGAATCTTTTAACTGTAAGCATTGGGTGTTTTGCTTGAGTGTACAAGCGTTACCACTTACAATTAAGAAATATATGCACATAAAAGAATGTTTTGGGACTTACAGTGAGAGGCCCATGATCGATTAAGAAATTCGAGAAAAGCGAAATTGGTTTTATCGTTTAATCGGATCGATCATGGAAAAAGATGCAAGTTTGATGAAAAAAGTTTTGAAGAAATGGTTTTGAAAGTGTTTTTGAAATGTAAAATTCATTTATGAAAAGTTTTGAAAAGAATCGGGATTCGAAAGTTTGAAAAAATCACCTTTTAAAGTGGTTTTGAAAAGTGCTCAAAGTACCGTTTTCGGTTCGATTAAAATATAATCAGATGAAAGTTTTTTCGAAAATTTTTGCACTATCATAAAATAGATGTATTAATTGACAAGTGTACAAAAAATCACCTCAAAATGAGGAGTTTTGATTGGTTAAAAAATGTTAAAGTTTGTAAAAAAAGGTGAAGAAAAAATGAAAAGTTTGAAAAAAATTGGTCCATGGGAGGCTTGAACCCAGGACCTGATGGGTGGATACGTGGCATAGTGACTTAAAGTGAGATGGCAACTTGGGGCAACAATGCATTCGTGTATTGAAGTCAAACCACGTGTTAATATTATATTGGAAATTTTGAATTTGAAAAATACCAAGAACACGCGCGAACTCCATCCTCACCTTCTTCAATCCTTGTTCAAACCTAAATTCTTCGTTTCTCAATGAAAAAGGATGATGTAAACATCAAACTTGCACGAATTTTAACAAGGAACATGATGGTAGCTGTTAATTTCATTTATTTTGGTCTAACATGGTTAAATTTCTGATGAACACGAAGAACCCTAGAACTGAAAATTCTAATTGAAATCACGTATGGTTGATGATTTTGTCAATTGATTGAGGGTTAATGATCGTGAGTGGTGCAGAAAATAAATGGCCAAGAGCTTTTTTGATTAAAGGCAAGGAATCATAGAGTTCGAGTTTCAAGTTCTTACCTGTTGAAGCTGGAATCGAATTCGATGGAGGAGTGTTTCCAGTTGTGTTCTAATGATTGTTTGAGCTTCAACGGCCTATGTGGAAGGTGTATGAGTGGTCTGCTCACTTCGAATCACCCTGGATCAATCCAACCAAGTCCACCTGCATAAGCTTAAAATGGAAACTCGAATTCTGGGTCAAAGCTGTTACAGGTTGTTGTTTATGATTTGTATCATGTCTATGATGTATATGGATGGTGTTTGGATGATCAGAACATCAATTACTCGAGCCAACCTATGAATTCGAGTGATAAAGCGGTTTGGCAAGCATGATGAACATGGCATGTAATTCGAGTTTTAGCTTGATTTGTGTTAATCTTAAGCTTCAAACAAGTTTCAAATGGATATTAAAACATATTAGACACCAATTTGATCAAAGTTTTTCATTAGTTTTCAAAATTGCAAGTTTTCACAAATTGAACTATGATTCATGAATTTTCAAAGATGAAGAGTGAAAGCATGTACTTGCATGGCTTTGGTGTGTTTGAACTTGAAAATGATGCCTCTATTTATAGGCCATGAGTTCTGAAATGTTAGGCACAAAGAATGGCTTTTGGTAATTCAAACTTGCCTTAGAGGGCAAGAAAGTCTTTTGGTAAAAGGAAAAGGAAACTTCCTTTTTTAACCATGTGTTAAAATCTCAAATTGATATTATCTTTTCACAATTATCTTCAATTGATATTTATCAGTTCTATCTCAATTTGGCAAGGTGGCATTGCTTCTAGAAGAAGAAATCAAATAATGACCTATAATTTTGAAGTTTTGACCTTGAAATCCATGGTTATGGAGCCTTATGTTTCAATTTCAAAAGTATAGCTAGACTCCATGGATTTGAGAGTTCTTGGACATTTTGGAAATCTTGTTTCAAGGGCTACAACTTTCATGTTTTGAGTTTTTTCCAAATCAAAGTGGAACTATGTGAAAAAATGCCATGAAGTTTGGAAAAAGTACAAAATTTTAACACTTGAATATTTTTCTAAGTGTTGAAAATTTTGACTTTTTGTTGACTTTTCCAAATTCTTTGATTTTTTATGATCATGATGGATCATTTGAATTATTTTGATGATGGAAAAAGTTTTGTTTTGAAAAAGTTGACCAAAAGTCAAAGTTTGACTTTTTTGTGCAGATGAAATTTCATCAGATGTTTCAAAAATTGACTGATGAAGTTTGTGAACTTCTGTGATGTTTTGAATCCAGAAATTAGGTCAAGATGTTGTATTTAAGATATGATGATCAATCTCTAACCAAAAAAGTCATTCATTGATCAGAAAATCAGAGATCGCTCATGCTCGACCAAAACCCTAATTGGTCGATCCTCGATTGATTAAAGAAAAAAGTTGGGTATCTGATGATTAGAGGTTGATGATTTGATCAAGATAGAACAAATGAGGTGAGTAAAACTCAAAACATAATTTTGACTTGTGAATGCTACACCCGATTAATTCTCTTATGAACTATTAGTGATGCAATGATTCAAATGTGAGGTGGTATATTAGGTCAAAAATTGGGGTATGACACAATCGAGGGTCAAGATCATGTATTCGGAGGCGACATCGTGGGTTTATGATCTTTGTATCGAAGGGACTATGATGATTTGTTTAAAACACGATGCTAGAATACCTCGTTCGAGGGACTTGACCATTTGAATTGTAAGGCAGAGAGAATTACCCTAAGGGGTGCATGTGTGAAAAGTGTGTCAAATTCATTATTTGTTATCTTGAAATTATGAGTGATCTATGTCCAATTTTATCTTGCCATACCGCCTAATTACTAGTAGTTTATAGGGTGCGAAAAGTAAATGCGGAAATGTAAAGTCGGAAAGATAAAGTCTATGCTATTACATGGCTTTGAGGCAGTTACATAATAAGAGTGCGGAAAATAAAAAGTCCTAATTAAACAATTACATCCCATAGGAAGTTACATAATTGGAAAAGAAAGGCGAGAAAAACCGTCCGAAGCGTTACAACCTGTGAACAGATACATAATCGGAAATACGAGAAAATTGCATAAGAGGAAAAATGTCAGTAAAAACATGATTTTTGAATGAGGAAAAAGGTTTTTGATTAGTGATGACATTAATATGATAAGATAAATTTTTGGTAATTTTCTGAATCGATTTGGTAATTTAAAAACAATTAAAAGTCATTTAAATGATTAATTAGTAATTAGATTAAATATGCATGCAAAAATAATAATTTTAATTTTAAAAATTAAATAAGTATTTTTGTGATGATTATGCCAAAAAGAAATATTTTGGAGTTTTTAGATGCATGATAAAAATATTGAAGATAAATTAAAATAACATGAAAATATTGAAGAAAAAAAAGAAAAATATGTTAGTTTTCAAACTTGTAAAAGATATATGTCATGGTAGGGATTGAACGAGACCTCTCCTTCACACACAGCCTTGACCAAGCGAGCTAGGCGTCCACGTGTTTAAATTGAAGCAATTGTTTTTAAGCGTTTTGCTCACAGGAATTCAAATCACGTTGAAGAACACCTTCTTCTTCGTTTGAATTTACGGAAACTTAGCGTCGGCTAAGTTCGACGCTATAGCCCCTGCATATTTCAAAAACTTCGTACAAGCAATATAAATGAATTGTGAGTACATGAATCGATTGCAAACAAGATTCTAAACACTTTGGTGGCATCAATTTTGTCCAATTTTACGTATTTAGAAACCCTAAATCGAACCATGAAACCTAACAATGGTGATTCTCGTTCTAGACCACTAAAATGCAATTGAATCACCGAGCTTGCAAACTTTATTCTAAACACAAAACAAACATCAAAACATGTTAAGAGCATGAATAACGAATTGAATTTTGAAAAAGTAAGAACAAACCAAAGCGAATTTCGTGATTCTTGATGTTTTGAGAGTTGTAAAACTCTGGAGCGATTCGGAGACTTCAAGGCGTGTTTGGATGCTTGGAATTGGCTGAAACGAAGCATAACTATGGCTGCAAGTTGCTTGAAAGACACATATTTTTTGACTTAGGTTAGGGTTCCTCCAAGCAATTTTTCTGTTCTTTCTCATGTGATATGCATTGTACATTTATAATGGATGGATTTTGGGCTGAATTGAAGAACAAATAATGATCAATCAATGTAAAAAATATTTGATTTTGTATGAAATCAAATCTTCCTTTTTTGATCAAATTTCAATCAAATTCTTGCCAAATCTATGCAAATTTCGAAATTTGCCAGCTTGTGAGTTACTTGGATCTCAAGCATGAGAGAAAAATCAATTTTGCATTTAATTTTGATTTTATACCTTATTTTTAAATTTAATTTGTTTTTAAATGAATAAAATTCAAATTAAATAGAAAAATAAAGACAAAATTCGTGGCATTGGGCTTGAAGGTTCCAAATAAGATAAGGAACAAGTTTAAACCAAGAAAAACTAGGTCCATTTGCAAAATTTTGGATTTTCACAAGTATTTCTCTTTGTGCACTTCTTCAAAAATGCCCATCTTGTACAAGGTGTATTTTGCTCAATTTTCCACATTTTTGAGTGTTCTTGGACTTTTTAGAAATATCTAAGTGTCCTCTAAGCAACCTCTTTGGTTTCATCTCAATTGGAGTTTCCATGCTCAATAAAACTTCGAAACAAAAAGTTGACTTTTTGTTGACTTTGAAAATGACCTGTAATGTTTTGATCCATACCTTCCAAATGAAGCATTTTTTGAACATTCTTGTGAGACATGAAGTGGTAGAGAATTGAATTTCCTTCAAAATGAGAGATGGTGGAAAAATTTTATGAGAAATTATGAAGATGTTATGCTCAGTCAAAGTTCAGTTGACTTTTCATTGAAAAACCCTAATTTGGAAAGTTTGACTTTTGTGCAAATCTTTAGTTTTCTTGATGAATCATGATCAACCCTTTATCAAATGATGAATGTAACTTCAAAATGAGGATGTTGACCAAAAATCATGAAGTTTGACAGTATGTTGACCACAGTTGACTTTTTGTCCAATACAATTGATTTTCAACCATCTAAGCAATTGCCTGAGGAAACTTGACTTGTGAGGCTTGAAACTTGACATGGAGATTCTTTGAAGCATATGAGGAGGCATGATGACCATTATAGATGTTGGAAGTCCATCTAGATCTAAGAATTGCCAAACCCTAGTTTGGGTTGATTGTCTAGGTGAGGGTCTGTCTGATCAACCCTTGAGGAATCCTTGAGTGTAGATGTATGAAATGTCTTGAGAAGTAGGAGGGAAAATTTTGGGGTATGACAACTGCCCCTGTTCAATTTTCTTGTACTGGAAGGGTTATATTGGCATGTTCGCCTTTCGTGACCTGGAGGTAGAAGATGATTGCACACTCGAGTACACCTAAAAATTTGCGCTCGCTGTTGGTGATGCGGGAATGGGCTTACAGATGCCATTTGGAGAAGTTGGAGATTTTGCTGGGGAACGAGTCGTACGCTAGGCTCGAGATGTCGTCTGAATAGGAGAGTCGTCGGAGATGGGCTTAAGATGCCATCTGGAAAGATCAACGCTGGGAGTGAGCCATACTCTAGGCTCTGCAGACGTTTCTGAAAGTGGAAGGAGCATGAAGATGGGCTTAAGATGCCATCCGGAGGGGGTCATATGTTAGACTTCGTGCTCATCTTTGAATGAAGTTATTGGTTTATATTGGTTTTTAACCAAATATGCACGATAGCGGAGAAATGTTGACAAGTAGTCGGAGATGGGCTTAAGATGCCATCAAGGCAAGTGGTAGTACGTTAGACTACATGATTCTTTGTTGATAATAAGAGAGAGTCAGAATAAATCTTTGTGTCGATTACTCTGAGGGGATAGTAGTTGGCAAAATGTGGATAGCTTCCCTGTTGTGCTTCGGGTATTAATCAATGCACATTATCGGAGGATAACTTGTGATTATTCGAGATAGTTTTCCGTCGGCTTGGTATTAATCTTGGATCTTGTCGGAGGACAACTAGGCGATCGTTCGAGATAGTTTTCCGTCGGCCGGCATTAATCCTAGACCGTTTTGAAAGGACAACTAGGCGGTCGTTCGGATAGTTTTCCGTCGGCAGGGCATTAATCTGGACCGGTTGTCGGAGGACAACTAGGCGGTTGTTCGAATAGTTTTCCGTCGGCGGGTATTAATCTGGACCTTTTGTTTTAAAGTGATTTTCACTGTTTGGGAAAAACAAAGGAACTTTGATAATATATTGTTAGTCTTATGCAGATTATGATGCATGACAATGTATATGAATGACATATGCTCAAATTATGACTTTTATGAGTAATGTATGAATGACATAATGTTGTGGTATTTCAAAACATATCCATCTTGAAGAAGATGTGGATGCTTTGCTTGAGGATTCGACTTACATTTGGGGATAAAGCGGATGAAAACCACCTTTTAAAAGACAAGAAAGATATCCTTGATTCCTCATTATCGACCAAGTCTTGAGCCTAGATATTGTTGAGGATGAGAGATCGTAGAGGATCTTATGCATAGACCTGTTGGGAGAAAAAAATAGGGCTCTCTGGGGTCTTGCATAGATCTTCTTTGGAGAGCATTCTTTGGGAGACCGGGTTAGAAGGACCTAGAGCCCGTCGAAATCTCTGGCTGGGGAATAAAAGAGGTAGGTTTCCTTCGATGCACTGTCTGACCAAGTTTCAAGTCTGGATACTGCTGCTGCCGGGGAAATGATAATTGTCGAGAGATATTTTGCTGGGGATACCTCTGCTGGTGATGAATCGCTGCTGCCTGGAGACTGATGTAACATGGTTCAGTTGATTGGGATCACTTCTCGGGGACTAACGTGATAAAGCTTGGAATGCTGGAACAAGGAAAAAGTACTCCGCTGGGGAAGGTTTATAGTGAGTGACACCTCTGTAGGGATTGTACTCTGCCAAGGAACGTATTGGTGACCTTCGCTGTCATCTCAAGTCCTAGAGCCTGTAGTAATTATCCTTGTATGTTCACTTTTTGCACGTTTGTGAATATATTCTTATTGTCAAATGCATATAATCATTCAAAACAAATGTTGGACTTTATGCAAGTAACAATAGGAAAAATTGTAAAGAGAAAGAATTCGTATTTATTTGAAATGTGGCGTATGGCCAAGTAGTTGGTACACAAGAAAGGTAAAAAAGCTATGCAGAAACAATCTCGTTAAGTTCCAACTATGCTAGTACTCATATATTTCAACTATCTCATCTCCTTGCTGTCAGTAGAAAGTGAGTGAATTGATTTTCGCCATTTGAATCTTGAATGTTGATAGTAGTCTGGAAGTAGATAGGTGATCTGGACGAGACATAGTCGTACGCTTAAATCCCTAACTTTTGCCTAGACCGCCCTTTCGGGTTTTCAGTCTACTGGGATACCCTTTTTTGCCCAAGCCGCCTATTCAGGTTTTCGACTTGCCCGGGTGTACATATTTTGTATATATCCTTAACTTTTTCCCGAACCCTTTTGGTTCGCCGGGATGCCCTTATTTTTGCCTAGGTCAGTCGACCTAGCGGGTCTCTTTTATGCGTAGTATTATTTGACTATGTCTGCGTTCACAGGGTGTGGGAAGTCTTCACCATCCATGGTGCTAAGTATCATAGTTCCGCCGGAAAATACTGTTTTGACTACAAATGGTCCCTCGTAGGTGGGAGTCCACTTGCCCCTGGGATCACCTTGTGGAAGGATGATGCGCTTGACTACTAGGTCACCGACATGGTAGACTCGGTGCTTGACTTTCTTATTAAATGCTCTGATCATTCGCTTCTGATAGATCTGTCCGTGGCAGATGGATGTGAGTCGCTTCTCATCAATCAAGTTAATCTGGTCAAGGCGAGTCTGGACCCAATCGTCTTCGCCTAACTCTGTGTCCTGCAGGATTCTAGTAGAGGGTATCTGAACCTCTATTGGTAGGACTGCCTCCATACTGTATACAAGAGAGAAGGGGGTTGCCCTGTTGATGCTCGTACTGTAGTGCGATAACCATGAAGAGCGAAGGGTAACATCTCATGCCAATCTTTGTAAGTTACTATCATCTTTTGTATAATCTTCTTAAAATTCTTGTTGGCGGCTTCCACTGCGCCATTTATCTTAGGCCGATATGGAGAAGAGTTGTGATGCTTGATCTTGAACTGCGTGCAGAGTTCGGTGATCATCTTATTGTTGAGATTAGAGCCGTTATCTGTGATAATCTTTTTAGGAGTGCCATACCGACAGATAAGATTATGTTTGATGAATCGAGCCACGACATTCTTGGTAGTCTGCGAGCGAGGCTTCTACCACTTGGTGAAATAGTCAATTGCCACAAGGATGAAGCGATGTCCGTTGGAAGTGCAAACCTTCTCCGATCATGTCAATGCCCCACATTGCAAAAGGTCAAGGAGCTGTTAGAATATTCAGAGGTTCTGGAGGTATGTGCACTTTGTCGGTGTAAATCTGGCATTTGTGACAAGATCAAGCATAGCGGCGACAATCAGTTTCCATGGTGGACCAATAGTAACCTGTTCTCAAAATCTTCTTGGCCATCGTATGTCCACTAGAATGGGTACCAAATGCGCCTTCGTGTAAATCTTCCATGATCGTTCCATTTACGGTCTACGGTAGATAAGCGGTCGTGATTGCGCTTGTATAGGATGCCATTGCTGAGGAAGAATTTGGATGCAAATCTTCTCAAGAACTTCTTGTCGTTGACAGATGCCCCTGCGGGATATTCCTAAGTCTCGAGATACCTCTTCACATCATAGTGTCATACTCCAAAATTTGCCCTCCATCTTCTCAAGATATTTCATACATCCATACTCAAGGATGCCTCAAGGTTTGATCGGACAAACCCTCTCCTAGACAATCAACCCAAACTAGGGTTTGGTATTTCTCAGATCAAGATGAGTTTCCAACATCTCCAATGGTCTTCATGCCTCCTCATATGCTTCAAAGATTCTCCATGTCATGTTTCAAGCCTCACAAGTCAAGTTTCCTCGGACAATTGCTCGGATGGTTTAAAATCGGTTGTATTGGACAAAAGTCAATTGTGGTCAACATACTGTCAAACTTCATAATTTTGGTCAACATCCTCATTTTGAAGTTACATTCATCATTTGATCAAGGGTTGATCATGATTCATCAAGAAAACTCAAGATTTGCCCAAAGTCAAACTTTCTAAATTAGGGTTTCTTAGTGAAAAGTCAACCAAACTTTGGTGAGCATAACTTCTTCATACTTTCTCATAAATTTTCCACCACCTCTTGTTTTAATGAAATTCAATTCTCTACAACTTCATGTCTCACAAGAATGTTCAAAAATGCTTCATTTGAGAGGTATGGATCAAAACATTCTGGTCCTTTTCAAAGTCAACAAAAATCAACATTTTGTTTTGAAGATATATTGAGCATGGAAACTCAATTGATATGAAACCAAAGAGGTTGGTTAGAGGACTCTTATAGCTTTCCAAAAAGTCCAAGAACACTCAAAAATGTGGAAAATTGAGCAAGATACACCATTCACAAGTTGGGCAATTTTGAAGAAGTGCACAAAGAGATACTTCTAAAAATCAAAATTTTTGCAAATGGGCTTACTTTTCTTCATCAAACTTGTTCCTTATACAATTAAGAATATCCAAGCCCAAAGCCACGAATTTTTATTTTATTTTCTATTTAATTTGGATTTTATTCATTTAAATACAAATTAAATTCAAAAATAAAGTATAAAATCAAAATTAAATGCAAAATTGATTTTCTCTCTTCCTTGAGATCCAAGCACCCAAAAAGCAAATTTGAAATTTGATTGGATATGGCAAATTGATTGAAATTGATCAAAGAAGAGAAAATTTGATTTGGTACAAAATCAAATATATTTTGCATTGATTGATGATTGATTCTTCCTCAAATCAGCTCCAATTCCATCTACTATATATATACAATACATGCCACACGAATTAGGGTAGAAAAATTGGCTGGAGAAACCCTATTCAAACTCAAAGAAACCGTGCACTTGAAGCAACTAGCAGCCCTAATTTTGCTTCGATTCAACCAATTCCAAGCCTTCCATTGCATTCCTTGAGGTCTTTGGAATCGATCCAGACCCTCACAACTCTAAAAAACATCAAGAATTGAGAAATCACGATTTGGTTTGTTCATACTTTTTTGAAATCCGAATTCTGTTTATCATGCATTATTAATGTGTTTTGATGTTTGTTTCATGCTTAGAACAAGGTTTACAAGCTTTCTGGGTCATCCAATTGAGTTTTCGTGGCCGGAAACATGATATGCCATGTTTAGGGTTTTAGGTCACGATTTAGGGCTTCTCTAATTAGGATAAATTGGACCAAACCGATGCCGTCAGGATGATCAGTGGACCAAGACGAATCGAACCATGGCTTTAGATTTCATTTATATTACCTGTATGTGATTTTTGATTTAGCAGGGGTTATAGCGTCGAACCAAAGCCGACGCAAAATTCCCAGAATTTGAATTTAAGAAGATGAAGTTTGGCGCGGGGACGATGTAGTCAGGGAGCGACACATGTTCACAATCCACTCGCTCCGATTTTCAAACAGTAATACACGCTGGCTCAGTTGGTCATGGCTTGGGTTTGTGAAAGCAAGGACACCGGTTCGATTCCTACCAGGACCACTTATTTTTACTCTTTTTACAAACTAACACATTTTTTCATATTTTCTATTTTCTATTTTCTATTTCATTTAATATTTTCATGCATTTTTAATTAATTTCAACAATTTTTATCATGCATTTAAAAACATCAAAAAATATTTTTCTTTTTGCATTATTTCCAGAAAATGTTTATTTAATTTATAAAATTAAAAATATTATTTTTGCATGCATATTTAATTTAATTGTTAATTTATCATTTAAATCACTTTTAATTAGTTTTTAATTATTAGATTAACTCAAAAATCCCAAAAATTATTTTGCATATTAATGTTATTCCACTGAAATATTTTTCTCATTTAAAATTATCATTTTGCTAACATTTTCCTCTTATTCGATTTCCTCGTATTTTCCGATTTCTCATCTTTTAACAGGTTATCCCGTTTCGGACGATTTCTTTTTACCGTTTTCTTTTTTTTCAAATTATGTAATTGCTTATGGGATGTAATAGTTTTAATTAGGATTTTATTTTCCAAGTTTGAATTATGTATACGCCAAAGCCATGTAATAGCGTAGGATTTATCTTTCGCTCTTTATACTTAGCATTTTAATTTCCGCACCCTATAAGCGTTAGTAATTAGGCGTGTATGGCAAGACTAAAATTGGACATAGCTCACTCTAATTTCAAGATAATATATCTGAAATCAACACGCTCCTTTCACACACGCACCCCTTAGGGTAACTCTCTCGTTGCCTTCGAATACAAATGGTCATGTCCCTCGAGCGTAGAGGTATTCTAGCACCGTTGCCTTCAAAACAAATCATCATAGTCCCTTGATACAAAGATCATAGACCCACGATGTAGCCTCGAATACATGATCTTGACCCTCGATTGTCGCCTACGAAAAATGATGATAGTCCTTGAATGTGCTAGGATACTTCCTACAAGTTGCTTTCTATGACCATCGATGTACCTTGAATGTCCGCTTACATCCAACAAATAGAGTTACCTACCAACTAATGGTATGGATAGCGCTATTCTAAAGGAATAAAATAACAAACGACCATTACGAGTAGGTAATAAGACTTTTAGTTGCTTGCTCAAATCAAATACTTTTCACACCTCACACTTTTGTCAAAGTTCAAACTCTTTTCAAAACGAAACATTTCCAAACACTTTGTTTACATTCCTACATGAATCATTACAAAGTCAAAGCGAAATGCCTTTTCAAAACATTTTGTCAAACACACGAGAAAGCAAATTTTAAAGGTGATCTAAGAGCAACTAAGGCCGTAGATAACTACTGGATGGAAAGGTGCTAATACCTTCCTTTTCATAACCTTCTCCCTTACTCAGAATCTAACGAAGGTCTTTTTCTGTACTTTTTACCTTCCCTAAATTGGATAAAAGAAAAGTCGGTGGCGACTCTTGCTATCCGTACATTTGCGATACAAAAACCTACAAAGTCAGTTCACGTGTTCTGAGCTGGCGACTCTGAGAGACACCTAAAGAGAATTACCTTAGGGATTTCTAGATCACCTTTATTGCTTTTTGTTTGATTTATATGCTTTATCTTTAAGGGTTGCTTGGGTATTATATTTGTGGGGGATCCTACACCCGGATCCGGGTTTCCTTTTAGGTAAGTAGCAATAAATCGTCGCGACCCTTAGACGTATATCAAGCGGATAAACATGATGGCTACGTTAGCGTGACACTTTGGATGTCGATACTCTTCATTCCCAAGTTAAGGATAGTATTTGGCTTCGTGTGGTATCATCAAGCTAACTAAACTTTTAGAACCTTAATTGACCCATCTTGGCCATTAGAAGGTAGTGAGATGGCGGTTTTGGTCTTGACTAAGGTTGGTTGATACTCGATGCTACGCTCATTAAGATCGGACTTTTGGGATATTTTCGATCGACCACTTGGTAGTCGTATTGAAATAAGCGCCTAGAAAGATCAATGATGTGAGATTCCTAGAACCCAGTTACTATTATAGGACAGGATGAACCAACTCAAACTTTTGGTGGGGTAATCACCTATACCTCATGCAAGCCTTAAACCTAGGCTCATTGTGTGAATTGTTTGTGTGTGCTAAACATGACATCATGACATCATTTGCATTGCATATCATTTCTAACTATTTCGAGGACCTAGGGATTTATCTTTGCTCTGTTTTGTAGGGATTATGGCTTTTAGAAAGACTATCCGAATCAACTTCATGGGTATGCCTTCTCAGCTCAAATAATTGGTTTCAGAAATTCCCGACCATGCTCAGTTCATCAAAAGACATGGTTATCTACTTGACTTGGATATCTCCGGTTTTGAAGAAGATATGATGCATGTCTATTCGGTTCTTGATCCGAAACACCATTGCTTTACATTCCCAGATTATCAGTTGGTTCCTACCTTGGAAGAGTTCTCTAAGCTACTTGGGATACCTATTCTTGACCAAATGTCGTTCACCGGTTTGGAAAAGGTTCCTAAGTACGAAGACATCGCATCCGCCTTACATCTTAAGCGCTCAGACATTGAAGCCAATTGGGAAACCAGGAGTGGAGTTAAGGGTTTGCTTTCCAAGTTCTTAATTAAGAAAGCCCGAGAATTCCTCAAAGTTATGAGTTTCCATGCAGTTGAAGATATTGTGGCCTTGCTAATCTATGGTTTGGTTCTATTCCCTAACTCGGATCAATTTATAGATGTCAACGCCATCAAACTGTTTCTTACTCGTAATCCAGTGCCTACTTTACTTGGAGATATTATGCATTCTCTCCACACTCGTACTACTAAAAGACAAGGAACTCTCATGTGTTGCATACCATTACTTTCTAGGTGGTTTATTTCGCACCTTCCTTCATCAGTTTTGAAGAATAAACAAAGGATGAGATGGTCTCAAAGGTTAATGTCACTCTCTCATTCAAATATCCGTTGGAATCTTTTCTCTCAAAAGGATTTCACCTTCATTGAGCGTTGTGGAGAATTCCCTAATATACCACTACTTGGTATAAGGGGAGGTATTACTTATAACCCTTCTCTAGCTCTACGTCAGTTTGGTTTTGCTCGAAGAGATGGTCCACATGATATGCTTCTCCAAGATATTGTGTTCGACTACACCACGATCTCGAGTGGATGAAGGTTCATACGCATGGGGCATGGTAAAGAAGGCGATACCAAGACTTTGGGGCACAAAACTCCATTCCTTGGAACCTTACCTCAAATGGGTGAGATCCGAGCTCAAAACCTCATGATGCCATTCACGCGGTTTTACGGTAATTATGGAACTGTTGCTATAGGAGGCGAATCCTATCTTGTTCTCCATCACGACATGCCTCTGATTTTGAAGACTTGAAGAAATCTTAGATTCGGATCAAAGAAGAAAGGATACCTTTGAAACTCGATTGCTACATGGCGAGAAGAAAGTGTTGGAGTTTACAAAGCGCTTCACGAGGCGGAACATCAACGCCTATCTCGGCACCAGAGGCGCCCATGGGAGACTTAGAGTTCTAGAATTTATATGTTTTCGTTTTATGGTTTTGAACTATCTCTTGTTCTTAAAAAGAAAAAATAATAAAAAAGAGAACTAATAAATGTTTATTCGTGCTTGTTTAACAAATTTAAATCTCTAAGGTCCTTGAAAACATTGCATTGCATTCGCATAAACATTGCATATCATAGCATAACATTGCATCACAGGTACATTGAAGATTGGTTTTCTCATTCTCTCGCTATTTATGTTAGCAGAAATGGCTCTTGAACAGTCTGTCAAAGATCTCCAGGTTCAGAATGCTCAGTTCCAACAGATGTTCACCAGTTTGGTCCAAGGTCAAGAAGATCTGAAAAAGCTCATCAATAGAAAGAAGAAGGTTGTTGGTCTGCTCAACATGGGCGGGCCTACAAAGTGGTCCTAAAGGTCGGTCGGATGAGCCCTCGAAGGAAGAGTCAAGAATGAGGGGAGTGTCGAGGGTAATGAAGATAACCGGCGTGAGCCTAAGAAGGAGGAGAAGATCGCTCGACTATAGCGATACTACGATGAAGATGATAAGTACAAGCAACTTGAAGGCCACGAATCTTGTGGAAAACCTAAAGATGTCAAATTTGAACTTTGATGATCGAGCCTTGTTCTGGTGTGGTGATTCCTCCTAAGTTCAAAGTTCCACTTTTGCCAAGTATGATGGCATGTCTTGTCCAGCATTTGAAGTCCTATGTTCGGAAGATCAACGCCCATGCGAGAAAGTTATGGATGCATTATTTCCAGAGAGTTTGTCCATAACTCGGTTGGAGTGGTATTATCGCTAGAGAATGACCGTATCCGTACAGGGTAACTTATCATATGCTTTCTACAAGCAATATGAGTACAATCTTGAATTGACACCACCGCATGCAACTACGAGCATGTCTATGGGTCGTGATGTGAAGTTCAAGGGTATGCTCGAAATGGAGATTTAGCGAGTTCGAACCACCCTTGTCCAATAGGGAGTTGGTTGATATGTTTATAGAATCTTGACGATCCATTCTTCAATCATCGATTGGAAACTCTTGACCGGATTCAGAGTTGATATTGAGGAGGCGTATTAAAGTTGGTATCAAGGCGGAAAGATTCATGTAGAGACATCTTCAAATCTTTGCGAAGAGATCTTTTGGTGGTAAGAAAGAAGCTAATCTGTGTATGGTCGGAAAAGCCGAGCCAAGACCGACCGCGCTCAATGCGTGAGGCGGTTGTGATCTCGATCCTACATCGGCTGACCTTAGCGAGACAGCGGCGTGGCGGGCAGCATACGAGGCAGTTCTGAAGATCAACATGCCATTGTCGCAAGCATTGCAACACATGTTGAAAGCGGTGATAACCTTGAGGATCCTCCTCAAAACATCAACACTTCCTCTCCGAGATACAATCCTAATGCTAAGTGTGGTTACCATTCCAATAGCCGGGCACGACGACAATTGTTGGGCTCACGAAGAACAAGATTCGAGGATTTGATTGAAGCTAAGCAGATTGAGTTTGACCCTCTGTTGAGACTCGAATGTGATCATCGCACCTATGCCTAACCATGACGAGTTCCAATCTGTTGGTGAAGATACTTATGTTTTCAACATAGATGACTTGACCATTCCTCGATGTATTAAGAAGAATTTGTTACAAGCGGTGTCAATCACGGATGCCTAGAGAATTGTCGTTGGTGCCCATCGCACTGATGGTTGTGCTTGGTTGAGAAGGCGTGTTCGATGATGCGGTGAGATACTATTTCTAAAACCACCCATGCAGTGTGACGATATGTCTAAGCGAAGATCGAAGATGTGAGCAGCGCACCATCATGTGGGATACCTTGGGGCAGCCAAGTGGAAAATCGATTACATGGTGAAGTACTTGTTCACGAGGCTACAAGATTCCTATTGAAGATGTTAAGGTGATGTCATACCCCAAAATTTGCCCTCCATCTACTCAAGATTTCATACATCTATACTCAAGGATTCCTCGAGAGTTGATCGGACAAACTCTCTCTAGACAATCAACCCAAACTAGGGTTTGGTATCTCTCAGGTCAAGATGGACTTCCAATATCTCCAATGGTCTTCATGCCTCCACGTATGTTTCAAAGATTCTCCATGTCAAGTTTCAAGCTTCACAAGTCAAGTTTCCTCAGACAATTGCTCAGATGGTTGAAAATCAGTTGTATTGGACAAAAAGTCAACTGTGGTCAACATATCTGATCAAACTTCATAATTTTGGTCAACATCCTCATTTTGAAGTTACATTCATCATTTGATCAAGGGTTGATCATGATTCATCAAGAAAACTCAAGATTTGCTCAAAACTCAAACTTTCTAAATTAGGGTTTCTAGGTGAAAAGTCAACTGAACTTTGACTGATCATAAGTTTCTCATACTTTCTCAGAAAGTTTTCCACCACCTCTTGTTTTGAAGGAAATTCAATTCTCTACAACTTCATGTCTCACAAGAATGTCCAAAAAATGCTTCATTTGAGAGGTATAGCTCAAAACATTACGGTCATTTTCAAAGTCAACAAAAAGTCAACTTTTTGTTTTGAAAATATATTGAGCATGGTAACTCCAATTGAGATGAGACCAAAAAGGTTGGTTAGAGGACTCTTAGAGATTTCCAAAAAGTCCAAGAACACTCAAAAATCTAGAAAATTGAGCAAGATACACCATTCACAAGTTGGGCAATTTTGAAGGAATGCAGAAAGAGAGATACTTCTAAAAATCAAATTTTTTGCAAATGGGCTTGCTTTTTTCATCAAACTTATTCCTCATACAATTAGGAATATCCAAGCCCAATGCCACGAATTTTGATTTATTTTCTATTTAATTTGGAATTTATTCATTTAAATGCAAATTAAATTTAAAAATAAAGTATAAAATCAAAATTAATTGAAAGATTGATTTTTATTTTTTCCTTGAGACTCAAGTAACTCACAAAGGCCAGCAATTTTCGAAAATTGATCAATATGGCAAGATTGGATTGGAAATTAATCAAATTTTGAAAATTTGATTTTGTACAAAAATCAATTTTGATGTACATTGAATGTTGATTGATTCTTTCCAAAAACCATGCCAAATTCATCCAGTATAAATGTGTGATACATACCTATCAAGAGAGAACAGAAAAATTGCCCTAAAAACCCTAACCTAAAAGCCAAAAATCCGTGACCTTCAAGCAATCCGCAGCCTTGGTTCCAGTGGATTTCAATCGATTTTGAGCATTCCATCGTGTTCCTTGGATTGTTTAGAGTCGATCCAGACCTTTACAAGTTGCAAAACCATCAAGAATCAGGGAATCCCAGTTTCGGTTCGTTCTTCCTTTTCCAAAATCGATTTCTAATTCTCATGCATTTTTAACATGTTTCATGGTTTGTTTTGTATTTAGATGGAAGTTTGCAAGCTTTCTGCATAGTTTGATTGAGTTTTCATGGCCAGAATCGATGTTTACCATAGTTAGGGTTTCCTTGCACGAATTGGGAACTCACAGAATCGTAAAATTGGAACATGAGACCACCACCATTGTGTTTAGAATCCAATTTGCAATCGATTCATGTACTCACAACAAATTTATATTATGTGTATGAGATTTTGGAAGTGCGGGGTTATAGCGTCGCCTTGGGGCCGGCTGTTTTCAAAAATTCAAAGGTTGAAGATGAAGGTCTTGGCGGAAGCGAAGCAATCGGAGGTGTGGCGTGCATGTATTCCACTCACTTCGTTTTCAAACATCAGATGCAACGTGGCCCAGTGGTTAAGGCGTTCACTATTCCTGGATCCTCTCCCTTGTCACAGTTCGATCCCTATGGGCACGGTTTTCCTTCTTTTTTCCAAACTTGCAATATTTTCATATTTTCTAATTTTCTAATATTTTGCATTGTTTTAATTAATTTCATGTTTTATTTCTTCATTAAAAATTGTCAAAAATATTTATTCTTTTACATTACTTTCATAAAATCTTTATTTAATTTATAAAATTAAAAATATAATTTTGCATGCATATTTATTTTTATTCATAATTTTGCATTTAAATCATTTTAAATTCATTTTAATTATTAAATTGCATCAAAAAATCCCAAAAATTTATTTTAGCATATTTATATTATTTCAGCATGTAATAATTTTCTCATATAAAAATTTGCATTTTCTAACATTTTTCTCTTGTTCGATTCATATCGTATTTTAGATTTCTCATTCCTTCTGAGGTTGATCCGATTAGACGATTCTTTCTTTATCATTTTATTTTTTCAATAATGTAACTGTATATGGGATGTAATAGTTTAAATTAGGTTTTATTTTCCATAAGTTTAAATTATGTATACGCCCCAAAGCCTTGTAATAGCGTAGGATTTACCTTTCGCATCTTTACATTCGCATTTTAATTTCCGCACCTATCAATTGCTAGTAACTAGGCGTGTATGGCAAGATAATAATGAACTTAGCCCACTAATTTTCAATATAAAATATAAAATCAACACACTTCTTTCACACACACACCTTAAGTAATTCTCTCTCGTTGCCTTTGCGAATCACAAATGGTCATGTCCCTCGAGCGTAGAGGTATTCTAGCACCGTTGCCTTACAAATAAATCATCATAGTCCCTCGATACAAAGATCATAAGACCCACGATGTAAACCAGAATACATGATCTTGACCCTCGATTGTCGCTACGAAAATGATGATAGTCCTTGAATGTGCTAGGATACTTCCTACAAGTTGCCTTCTATGACCATCAATGTCCCGAATGTCCGCTTACATCCAGCGAATGGAGCTACCTACTAACTAATGGTGCGGCTAGCGCTATTCTAAAGGAGCGTAGAAGTAGGAAAATGACCAATTAGTGGGTAATAAGTCTTTTATTTGCTTGCTCTAAACCAATGCTTTTCACACCACACTCTTTTCAAAGTTCAAACTCTTTTCAAAGCGAAACATTTCCGAACACTTTGTATACACTCCTACATGAGTCATTACAAAGTCAAAGCGAAATACCTTTTCAAAACATTTTGTCAAACACAGAAAGCAATTTTAAAAGGTGATCTAGAGCAACTAAGAGCCCGTAGATAACTACGGATGGAAAGGGTGCTAATACCTTCCCTTTTCATAACCATTCTCCCGAACTCGAATCTAAGCGAAGGTCTTTTACGTACTTTTACCTTCCTTATTGGATAAAAATAAAAGTCGGTGGCGACTCTTGCTATCCGCACATTTGCGATACAAACACTAAAAAGTCGAGTTCACGTATCCACGCTGGCGACTCTGAGGAATACCTAAAGAGAATTACCTTAAGTTTCTAAATCACCTTTACTTTTTGTTTGACTTGTATGCTTTATCTTTAAGGGTTGCTTGGGTATTACATTTGTGGGGATCCTACACGGATCCGAGTTTCCTTTTAGGTAAGTAGCAATAAATCATCGCGACCGCTAGGCGTATAACTAAATGGTCAACATGATGGCTCGTTAGCGTGACACTTTGGTTGTCCGATACTCTTCATTCCCAAGTTGAAGATAGTATTTGGCTTGCGTGGTGTCATCAGCGCTAACTAAACTTTTAGAACCTTAATTGACCCATCTTGGCCATTAGAAGGTAGTGAGATGGCGGCTTTGGTGTGACCGAGGTTGGTTGATACTCGATGCTACGCTCATTGAGATCGGACTTTTGGGACATTTTGATCGACCACTTGGTAGTCGTATTGAAATAAGCGCCTCGAGAAAGATCAATGATGTGAGATTCCTAGAACCCGGTTACTATTATAGGACAGGATGAACCAACTCAAACTTTTAGTGGGGTAATCACCTATACCTCATGCAAGCCTTAACCCTAGGCTCATTGTGTGGATTGTTTGTGTGTGCTAAACATGACATCATAACATCATTTGCATTGCATATCATTTCTAACTATTTCAAGGACCTAGGGATTTATCTTTGCTCTGTTTTGTAGGGAATTATGGCTTCTAGAAAGACTATCCGAATCAACTTCATGGGTATACCTTCTCATTCAAAGATTTGGTTTGAAATTCCGACCATGCTCGGTTCATCAAAATACATGGTTATCTACTTGATTTGGTTATCTCGGTTTTGAAGAAGATATGATGCATGTCTATTCGGTTCTTGACCGAAACACCATTGCTTTACATTCCCAGTTATCGGTTGGTTCCTACCTTAGAAGAGTTCTCTAAGCTACTTGGGATACCTATTCTTGATCAAATGCCATTCACCGGTCTAGAAAAGGTTCCTAAGTATGAAGACATCGCATCCGCTTTGCACCTTAAGCACTCAGACATTGAAGCCAATTGGGAAACCGGGGTGGAGTTAAGGGTTTACTTTCAAGTTCCTAATTAAGAAAGCCGAGAATTCCTCAAAGTTATGAGTTTCCATGCATTCGAAGACATTGTGGCCTTGCTAATCTATGGTTTGGTTCTATTCCTAACTCGGATCAATTCATAGATGTCAGCGCCATCAAGTTGTTTCTTACCCGCAATCATTGCCTACTTTACTTGGAGATATCCTACATTCTCTCCACACTCGTACTACTAAAAGACAAGGAACTCTCATGTGTTGTATACGTTACTTTCGGTGGTTTATTTCGCACCTTCCTCCATCAGTTTTGAAGAATGAACAAAGGTTGAGATGGTCTCAAAGTTGATGTCACTCTCTCATTCGGATATCCGTTGGAGCCTTTTCTCTCAAAGGACTTCACATTCATTGGCGTTGTGGAGAATTCCTAATGTACCACTCCTTGGTATAAGGGAGGTATTACTGACCCTTCCTTAGCTCTACGTCGGTTTGGTTTTGCCGAAGAGATGGTCCACATGATATGCTTCTCCAGATATTGTGTTCGACTACAACCACGATCTCGAGTTAAGCGAAGGTTCATACATGCTTGGGGCATGGTAAAGAAGGCGATACCAAGACTTTGGGGCACCGAACTCCATTCCTTGGGAACCTTACCTCAAATGGAGTGCGAGCTCGAGCTCAAAACCTCATGATGCCATTCACGCTGTTCTACCAATAATTATGGAACTGTTGCTATAGGTGGCGTACCTATACGTTCTCTATCCCGACATGCCTCGATTTTGAAGACTTGAAGAGATCACGGATTCGACTTAAAGAAGAGGATACCTTTGAAGCTCGATGTTACGTGGCGAGAAGAAAGTGCTAGAGTTGACCAAGCTACTTCACGAGGGCGAAACATCAACGCTTACATCGGCACCAGAGGAAGCGCCATGGGAGACTTAGAGCTTTAGGATGTTTATGTTTTCTTTTATTGTTTTGAACTATCTCTTGTACTTAAAAGAAAAAGAATAATAAGAAAGTACTAATAAATGTTTGCTCATTGTTTGTTTAACAAATTTAAATCTCTTAGGTCCTTGAAAACATTGCATTGCATTCGCATAAACATTGCATATCATAGCATAACATTGCATCACGGTACATTGAAGATTGGTTTTCTCATTTGCTCGCTATTTATTTTAGCGAAATGGCTCTTGAGCAGTCATCAAAGATCTTCAAGCTCGAGAATGCTCGATTTAGAAGATGTTTACCATCTTGGTCCAAGCCAAGAAGATCTGAAGAAGCTCATCAACGAGAAAGAAGGGTTGTTGGTCTCCTCGACATGGGCGGAGCTACAAAGGAGGTCCTAAGAGGGTCGGTCGGATAGAGCTCTCGGAAGGAAGTGTCAAGGCGAACAAAGTAACAAAGGTAATGGTGAAGGCGATCGGCTGAGCTTGAGAACAACTATGATGATGGCCAATACTCGATGAGGATGACAAGTACAAGCAACTTGAAGATCGTCGAATCTTGTGGAAAACACGAAGATGTCGGGCTGAATTTTGATGATCTGAGTCTTGTCCACAGTGTTGTGATTCCTCCCAAGTTCAAAGTTCCTACTTTTGCTAAGTATGATGGCATGTCTTGCCCTAAGTGCATTTGAAGTCTTATGTTCGGAAGATCAATCCCCACACTGATGACAGAAAGTCGTGGATGCACTATTTTCAAGAGAGTTTGTCCGGAACTCAGTTGGAATGGTACTATCAACTAGAGAATGACCGTATCCGTACCTGGAGTGACTTGGCTGATGCTTTCTATAGACAGTATGAGTACACTGCTGAATTGACACCCACTCAAATGCAACTACAAAGCATGTCTATGGGTCGTGACGAGAAGTTCAAAGAGTATGCTCAGAAGTGGGGAGATCTAGCAGGCAGAAAAGCCGATATGTTTATGGAGTTGGTTGATATGTTTATGGGAACACTGACGGGGCCATTCTTTAATCATCTGATTGGAAACTCTTCAGCCGGATTCACCGAGTTGATTACGACGTATTGAAGTGGTATCAAGTGGGAAGATTCATGTAGAGTCATCTTCAAATCTTTGCGAAAAGATCTTTTGGTGGTAAGAAAGAAATTAATCTTTGTGAATGGTCGGAAAAGCGGAGCCAAGACCGACCGCGCTCGATCGTAGGCGGTTGTGATTTCAATCCTACATCGGCACAACCTCGGTGAGACAGTAGCGTAACGAGCAGCGAAGGCAGTTTACAAAGATCAACATGCCATTGTCAAGCCTTGTAACACATGTTCAAAGCGGTGATTACTTTGAGGATCCTCCTCGAATGTCAACACTTCCTCTCCGAGTACAATCCTAATGCTAAGTGTGCTTACCATTCCAATAGCCGGGACATAGCGATGATTGTTGGGCTCACGAAGAACAAGATTCAAGATATGATTGAATCTAAGGCGATTGAGTTTGATCCTCTGTTGAGACTCGAATGTGATCAGCGCGCCTATGCCTAACCATGACAAGAGTTCCAATCTTTGTTGGTGGCGATACTTATGTTTTCAACATAGATGACTTGACCATCCCTCATGACTATTAAGAAGAATTTGTTGCAAGCGGTGTCAACCGGGATGCCGAGAATCGTTGGTGCCCATCGCGCTGATGGTTGTGCTTGGTTGAGAAGGCGTGTTCGATGCATGATGGATAACAGTGAGATACTATTTACGAAACCACATGCGAATGTGAAGAAATGTCTAAGTGGAAGATTGACAATGCAAGCAAGCACCATCGTGTGGGATACCTTTGGGCAGCCAAGTGGAAAGTATGATTACATGGTGAAGTACTTGTTCACGAGAGCTACAAGATTCCTATTGAAGATGTTAAAGCGGCCGGATGGGGTGACGATTTCCCGAAGATTATCTTGATGTTAACACTATAAGGATTTCCTCTGCGATCCACTGCCTAGAGTGGCACCTCTCATTATCACTTCTCCAAGACCAGTTCCATATTCCTCTGACAAAGCTATTCCTTGGAATTATGGAGCTAATATTTACTATCATGGCGTCAAGCAAGAACCCCTGACCATTGAAGATCTTACAGTTGAAGCTACCATTCCTGACATTGACAACATCACCGGATCTAGTAAGGTGACCAGAACCGGAAGGGTATTCTCTCCAGATATCTCTCCTCCAAAAGACACCGCGACTCCAACTCGCATTCCCGCTATTCAATCCATTCCTTAAGCTAGAGGGAAAGAACCAGTAACTCAACCTTTCGACGGAAGTGCCAAAGGAAGTTGCTGAAGACACCTCTAAACAAGAAATGGAGGAAATTACGAAGATTATCAAGAAGAGTGATTACAATGTTGTGGAGCAGTTAGGACAAATTCGTCTAAGATCTCACGCTTGCTTTCTGCTCTTGTGCTCGAGGCTCATGCTAACATTGGTGAAATTTACGAAGAATGCTCGTGTGCAAGACACTACCAGGATTTGAAGTTTGTATTGCTAGGCTGCCAACAACGGCCTAGGCTTCTCGATCTTGATTTGACTCCTACGGAAAGAAACACAACAAAGCCTTGCATCACTGTTGAATGAAAGGGCACTACATTGTCTCATGTTTTAGTGGATATCGGTTACTCTGAATATCCTTCGAAGCGCTTTTGATCGACTTGATGTCGAAGGGTTGGTTCGAGACCGGTGACATAATTGTGAGCTTTTGATGGTTCTAAGCGAGCGGTGGGCTCACTCACTGTTAAAGTCGGTTCCCGACTTTTGATTCCACTTTCTTTGTCATGGACATCCGTCCGACTTACTCTTGCCTACTCGGACGCCCTTGGAAACATGGGCGGTATTACCTCTACCATCGAGCTGAAGTACCGGTGAAAGGGAAGGTTGTTACAGTGTGTGGTGAAGAAGAGTATATGGTCGGTCATCTGGTCATTCCGATCGTCGAGATGGAAGGTGAATTCTTGAGACTCCTATCAAGCTTTTGAAACAATACCAGTCATGCACATTGACTCTCCTGTCACTCTGAGTTACATAGCTCCTCCTAGGATGGCCTCGTGAAAGATGCTCATTTCTTTGTTGAAGAAGGTAGTACTATTTGGGGTCGGCTCGATCTTCCTTTCAAATTTGACAAGGCGGTTTAGGCTTCACCATCAAGGTCGAAGATGATCGCCGCGAATGTGGCCAACTTCCTTTCGCATCAGCAGTGGAATCCATGCTATAGAAGACAACGACAACGACTTGACATCAACAAGTGGATCTTTGACACGGATAAAGGGCTCAGCAATTGGAAGACTGAAGACGTCATACCAATCTCCTTTAGTCAGGAGTAATTGCTCTTGTTTTGTTTTGCTTTTCGTATTTCTTTATGTTTTGAACAATAAACTTTGAAAGCCTAGTGCCTTGCCCGGGGCATCATGGCTCGTTTGGGAGGGTTATTATCTGTCGTTTGTGTGTTTTCATTCAATAAATTCGTTGGACTTTTGCATTCAATTGTTTGTTTTCTAAATTAGGGTTTCTAGGTGAAAAGTCAACTGAACTTTGACTGATCATAACTTTCTCATACTGTCTCAGAAATTTTTCCACCACCTCTTGTTTTGAATTAAATTCAATTCTCTACAACTTCATGTCTCACAAGAATGTCCAAAAAATGCTTCATTTGAGAGGTATAGCTCAAAACATTACAGGTCATTTTCAAAGTCAACAAAAAGTCAACTTTTTGTTTTGAAGATATATTGAGCATGGAAAATCCAATTGAGATGAGACCAAAAAGGTTGGTTAGAGGACTCTTAGGGCTTTTCAAAAAGTCCAAGAACACTCAAAAATGTGGAAAATTGAGCAAGATACACTATTCAGAAGTTGGGCAATTTTGGACAATTGCACAAAAGGACATTTTGGTCAAAATGCAAAATGTTTCAAATGGGCCTATAATCTTTTGATCCAAACATGTTCATGACATGATTCTTGACCCATAAATGCTTGGCCATGGTGATTTTCTATTTTTATGATTTATCTTTGAATTTTATAACATTTAAATCAAAAATAAATTATATAAATTATGAAAATTAAATATTTTTTCAAAAGGATTGGATTTATATCTTCCTTGAAGTCCAAGATAGCCCATAATTCATACCAAATTCGTGCTAGCCATGGCATTCATGAGAAAATCAATTTTTTGCAAATATTTGATTTGTTTTAAAGAGAAAATATTTGCACATTGATTATTCAATCTTTTTTGCTTGCTTTTTCCATCCCAATTGCTTCTATAAATACCTAGCATTGCATACAAGCCAGAGAACAGAACCCTAACCCTTAAAACCACCCAAACTCTTGCAAATTTTTTGAAGAATTCTTGAAAATCAAATTTTTAATTTCAGCCATTCTCAGCCTCTTCCAGCCATCCAAACGTGCTCAGGGGGTAAGTATGAGTAAGAATACATCATTGTTATGGATCAAAGCAAGCTAAATCGAGCCATATACATGCATACATAATCGATTTTTTCTTGAATTTGCATTTTTATTACCAGCCTGTTTTAATTGATTCTAACGTTTGCAATGTGTTCATGAGGTTCCACTGGATTGATCTGGGTCATCGTTTTGGTGCTTGCACGTTAGAAATACGATTTGCCATTATTAGGGCTTTTCGAACTGTTTTGATCGAACCGTGTGATACAGGCATTTTTAGCAGAAACTAAGGCCACCAATGGATTCAGGAGGGTCGATTTAGGGGGGTAGGGTCCCCCTTTCCCATTTATCCTGCGTATTTTGCTTGTTTTCAGTTTCAGGTCATCGGAGAAGACGAACCGGAGCTAGGGCTCCGGCGTCGCTGACCAAGGTTGACTCCGACGATGCATGGGTGGCACGATCGTGCGTTCTGATTCGCTCACTCTTTCCATATGGGGTCCACGCGTGCTGACTTTGATTTTCAACTCAACCCTGACGCGTCATCATTCAAATACTTTTGTTTTTCAGTTTTCTAACACCATAGGCCACATGGCGCAGTGGTTAAGGCATGGGATCGGAAAGATACTCTCAAAGGTTGTGGGTTCGAACCACACCAGGACTGGTTCTTTTTTCTTCTTTTTCAAACTTTCAAACTTTTCAATATTTTTTCATATTTTCTATATTATTTAATATTTGCATTATATTTTAATTAATTTCCACATTTTATTTATGCATTAAAAAGTTATCAAAAATATTTATTCTTTTTGCATTTGTTTTCTGAAAATCTTTATTTAATTTAATAAATTAAAAAACATATTTTTGCATGCATATTTATTTTTATTTATAATTTTGCATTTAAATCATTGTAAATTCATTTTAAATTGCTAAATTGCATCTAAAAAATCCCAATAATTTATTTTAGCTTGTTTACATTATTTCCAGCATGTCATATTTTTTCCAATTAAAAATTTGCATTTTTCTAACATTTTCTCTTATCTTGATTTCATCATATTTTCCGATCTCTCGTTCGTTTCACAGGTTCTTTCAATTCGGACGTTTCTTTACTATTTTCATTTTATTTTCCAATAATGTAACTGTATATGGGATGTAATAGTTTAAATTAGGTTTTTATTTTCCGCAAGTTTAAATTATGTATACTTTAAACCTTGTAATAGCGTAGGTTTACCTTTCCGCATCTTTATATTCGCATTTTAATTTCCGCACTCTATCAATTGCTAGTAACCAGTGTATGGCAAGATAATAATGAACTTAGCCCCAATTTTCAAGATAAAATATCGAAATCAACACACTTCTTTCACACACCCTTAGGGTAATTCTCTCTCGTTGCCTTCAATTCAAAATGGTCATGTCCCTCGAGCGTAGAGGTATTCTAGCACGTTGCCTTCAAACAAATCATCATAGTCCCGATACAAAGATCATAAGACCCACGATGTCGCCTCCGAATACATGATCTTGACCCTCGATTGTCGCCTCGAAAAATGATGATAGTCCATTCGAATGTGCTAGGATACTTCCTCTGTTGCCTTCTATGACCATCGATGTCCCAATGTCCGCTTACAACCAGCGATGGAGCTACCTACTAACTAATGGTGCGGCTAGCGTTATTCTAAAGGCGTAGAAGTATGAAAGCGACCAATTACGGTGGGTAAATAAGTCTCTTAGTTGCTTGCTCTAAATCAAATGCTTTTCACACCTCACACTTTTGTCAAAATTCAATTCCTTTTCAAAACAAAACATTTAGAACACTTTGTATACACTCCTACATGAGTCATTACAAAGTCAAAGCGAAATAAAGTCCACAATTTATTGAATGAAAACACACAAGCGACGGATAATAACCCTTAAGCGAGCCATGATGCCGGGCAAAACACTAGGCTTTCAAAGTTTATTGTTCAAAACATAAAGAAATCTGAAAAAAAACAAAACAAAGCAATTACTCGACTAAAGGAGATTGGTATAGCGTCTTGATCTTCAATTCTTTGAGCCCTTTATCTAGAGTTGGGAAGATCCACTTGTTGATGTCGAAGTCGTTGTCGTTGTCTTCTATAGCATGGATTCCACTCTGGCTGATGCAGAAAGGAAGTTGGCCGGCACATTCGCGGCGTATCATCTTCTGACCCTTGATGGTGAAGCCTAAACCAGTCTTGTCAAATTTGAAAGGAAGATCGGGGAGCTGACCCCAAATAGTACTACCTTCTTCAACAGCAGCCTGAGCATCTTTCAGCGAGGCCATCCTAGGAGGAGCTTGCGTAACTTCGGGCGTGAGGAGAGTCAGGGCATGACTCGGGTATTGTTTCAAAAGCTTGCGAAGTCTCGAAGAATTCTCCTTCCATCTCGGTATCGGAATGATTGTAGATGGTGACCATATACTCTTCTTCACCACATCTTGTGACAACCTTCCCTTTCACCGGGTACTTGGTTTCGATGCAAGGTAGAGGTATGGCCTTTGCCCATGTATCCAAGGCGTCCGGTAGGCAAGAGTAAGCGGACGGATGTCCATGACAAAGAAGGTGGAGTCAAAAGTGGGGAACCGACTTTATGATGAGCTCTCCAAGTCTTGTTAAGCTTGGAACCATCAAAAGCTCTCACGATTATGTCAGGGTCTCGAGACCAACCCTTGACATCAAGTCGATCAAAGCGATCTTGATAAGATATTGAGGCGGCCGGTATCAACAAAACATGAGGCGAGTAGCGCCCTTGCATTCAGAGATGTGCAAGGCTTTGTTGTGTTTCTTTCGGCGAGAGTCAAATCGACATCGGAGAAGCTAGGCCGTTGTTGGCGGCCTAGCTATGAAACTTGAATTGGTGGTGGTAGTGTCTTGCGGCACATGAGCATTCTTGAAACTTCGCAAGGCATTAGCATGAGCCTCGAGCATAAAACCGTGAGCATGGAAATCTTGGATGGAGTCTGTCTCGATTGTTCCACAACATTGTAGTCACTCTTCTTGATAATCTTGAAATTTCCTCCATTTCTTGTTTGGAGGTGTCTTGACAACTTCCTTTGGTATACAGTGGCGGGATGAGTTCTTGGTTCTTTCCCTCTAGCTTGAAATGGATTGAATATTTGGAATCTGTTTGAGTCGCGATGTCTTTTGGAGGAGAAATATGGAAGAACACTCTTCCGATTCGGTCACCTTACTAGATCGGTGGCGTTGTCAATGTCGGGAATGGTAGCTTATTGCAAAATCTTCAGCGGTCAAAGGGTCTTGCTTGGCCATGGTAGTAAACATCGGCTCCATAATTCCAAGGATTGCCTTGTCGGAGGAATCTGGCTGGCCTTGGAAGTGATGATGAGGTGCCACTCTGAGCCAGGGATCGTGAGAGGAAATCCTTATTGTATTAACATCGGCATAATCTTACGAAATCGTCACCCCATCCGGTCGCCTTAACATCTTCAATAGGAATCTTGTAACTACTCGAGGAGCAGTGTACTTCACCATGTAATCATACTTTCCACTTGGCTGCCCCAAGGTATCCCACAGGATAGTGCAGGTTTCGTTTGCATTGTCAATCTTCAACTTAGACATTTCTTCACACGCACGGGTGGTTTCGAAATAGTATCTCACGGTTATTCATCATGCCTTGAACACGTCTTCTTAACCAAGCACAACCATCAAGTGCAGATGGACACCAACGACAATTCTCTAGGCATCACAGGATTGACACGGCTTGCAGCAAATTCTTCTTAACGGTCATCGGAGGAATGGTCAAGTCATCTATGTTGAAAACATAAGTATCATCACCAACGACATTGGAACTCTTGTCATGGTTAGGCATAGTAGCGTTGATCACATTCGGTCTCAGCGGGAGGGTCAAACTCAATGCTTAGCTTGATCATGTCTTGAATCTTGTTCTTCAAAGCCAACAATCATCGATTACTATGTCAGGGCTATTGGAATGGTAAGCACACTTAGCATTAGGATTGTATCTCGGAGAGGAAGTGTTGACATTACGAGGAGGATCCCTCGAGTAATCGACTCTGCTTTCAACATGTGTTGCAAGGCTTGCGACAAAGGCATGTTGATCTTCGTAAAGCTGTCTTCGTTGCGTTAGTTCACGCATTGTCTCGTTGAGGTTGTTGATGTAGGATTGGAGATCATGGCCCCCAGTTAGTAGCGGTCGGTCTTGGCTCGGCTTTTACGACCATACAGCGTTAGATTCTTTCTTAGCACCAAAGATCTCTTGGACATTTGAAGATGTCTCTCTTGAATCTTTCCACTCTTGATACCAGCTTCATCGCTCGCTTTGTCGAATCGACTCGGTGAATCCGGTGAAGAGTTTCAATCGGATGATTAAAGAATGGGCTGTTATTGTCCCATGAACATATCAACCAACTCCTATTGGACAAGGGTGGTGAACTCTTTGCTAAATCTCTCCATACGCATACTCCTTGAACTTCTCATCACGACCCATAGACATGCTTTGTAGTTGCATGCAAGTGGGTGTCAATTGACATTGTACTCATCTTGTTTGTAGAAAGCATCGTTAAGTTACTCCAGTATGGATCGGTCATTCTCTGGCCCGATAATACCACTCCAATTGAGTTTGGACAAACTCTCTTGAAAATAGGGCATCCTGATTTTACGTCATCGGTGTGAGGATTGATCTTACGGACATAGGACTTCAAATGCGACTTTGGGCAAGACATGCCATCATACTTAGCAAAAGTTGAAACTTTGAACTTGGGAGGAATCCAACACGAGGAGCGAGACTCGGATCATCAAAATTCATCGGACATCTTCAGTTTTCACGGCATTGGTGATCTTCAAGTTGCTTGTACTTGTCATCTTCATTAGAGTATTGGCCATCATCAGGTTCTTCTCAAGCTATTTGCCTTCATCACCCTTGTTACTTTCCTCGGTATGGACACTTCCTTGAGAGAGCTCAATACATGACCACCTTAGGACAACCTTTGTAGTACGCCCATGTTGAGGAGACCAACAACCTTCTTCTTCTTGTTGATGAGCTTCTTCAAATCTTCTTGGCCTTGGACCAAGCTGGTGAACATCTGCTTTGGCCAGGCATTACGAGCTTGGAGATCTTTGTGATCTGTTCAAGAGCCATTACTGCTAAAATAAATAGCGAGCAAATGAGAAAACCAATCTCAATGTACAGTGATGCAATGTTATGCTATGCTATACAATGTTTATCAAAATGCAATGCAATGTTTTCAAGGACCTTAGAGATTTAAATTTGTTAAACAAGCAATGAACAAACATTTATTAGTACTTTTTCATTATTCTTTTCTTTTTAAGTACAAGAGATAGTTCAAAACAATAAAGAAAAACATATAAATCCTAAAGCTCTAAGTCTCCCATGGTCGCTTCCTCTTGGTGCCGATGTAAGCGTTGATGTTTCGCTCCTCGTGAAGTAGCTTAGTCAACTCTAGCACTTTCTTCTCACTTGCGTAACACTTGCCTCAAAGGTATCCCTCTCTTCTTGAAATGAATCGGGATCTCTTCAAGTCTACAAAATCGGTAGGCATGTCGGGATGGAGAAAGTATAGGGTCGTCACCTATAGCAACAGGTTCCATAATTCTGGGTAGAGCAGTGAATGGCATCATGAGGTTTTGAGCTCGAGCTCGCACCCATTTGAGGTAAGGTTCCCAAGGAATGGAGTTCTGGTGCCCCAAAGTCTTGGTATCAGTCTTCTTTACCATGCCCCAAGCGTGTATAAACCTTAAATGTAATTGGAGATCGTGATTGTAGTCGAACACAACATCTTGGAGAAGCATATCATGTGGACCATCTCTTGAGCAAAACCAAAGCGGCGTAGAGCTAGAAAGGGTTATAAGTACCTCCTTATACCAAGAGTGGTACATTAGAATTCTCCTGGCTCGATGAAGGTGAAGTCCTTTTGAGAGAAAAGACTCCAACGGATATCTGAATGGGAGAGTGACATTAGCCTTTGAGACCATCTCAACCTTTGTTCGTTCTTCAAAACTGATGGAGGAAGGTGCGAAATAAACCACACTGGAAAGTAGCGGTACACAACACATGAGAGTTCCTTGTCGCTTAGTAATGCAGTGTGGAGAGATGTAGAATATCTCCAAGTAAAGTAGGCCTTGGATTGCGGGTAAGGAACAACTTGATGGCATTGATATCTATGAATTGATCCGAGTTAGGAAATAGAACCAAACCATAAATTAATAAGGCCACAATGTTTTCAAATGCATGGAAACTCATAACTTTGAGGAGTTCTCGGGCTTTCTTGATTAAGAACTTGGAAAGTAAACCCTTAAATCCTTCTAGTTTCCCAATTGGCTGATATCGGCGCTTAAGATGTAAAGCGGATACAATGTCTTCGTACCTAGGAACCTTTTCTAGACCGGTGAATGGCATTTGGTCAGAATAGGTATCCCAGTAAGAGAACTCTTCTAAGGTGGGAACCAAGCGATAATCTGGGAATGTAAAGCAATGGTGTTTGAATCGAACTGGAATAGGACATGCATCATATCTTCTTCAAAACCGGAATAACCAAATCAAGTAGATAACCATGTCTTTTGATGAGCCAGCATGGTCGGGAATTTACGAAACCAAATCTTTGGTGAGAAGGATACCGTGAAGTTGATTCGGATAGTCTTCTAGAAGCCATAATCCCTACAAAGCAGGCAAAGATAAATCCCTAGGTCCTTGAAATAGTTAGAAATGATATGCAATACGAATGATGTCATGATGTCATGTTTAGCCACAAACAATTCACACAATGAGCCTAGGTTTAAGGCTTGCATGAGGTATAGGTGATTACCCTACAAAGGTTTGAGTTAGTTCATCTGTCCTATAATAATGTAGGTTCTAGGAATCTCACATCATTGATCTTTCGTGGCGTTTATTTCAATCTGACGGCCAAGTGGTCGATCGAAAATATCCCAAAGTCGATCTCAATGGCGTAGCATCGAGTATCAACCAACCTCGGTCTACAAAGCCGGCCATCTCACTACCTTCAATGGCCAAGATGGGTCAATTAAGGTTCTAAAAGTTTAGTTAGTGCTTGATGACACCACGAAGCCAAATACTATCTTCAACTTGGGAATGAAGAGTATCGGGACAACCAAAGTGTCACGCTAGCGTAGCCATCATGTTGACCGTTTAGTTATCGTCTAGCGGTCGCGATGATCTAATGCTACTTACCTAAAAAAACCGGATCCGGTGTAGGATCCCCAACAATACAATGCCCAAGCAACCCTTGAAGATAAAGCATACAAGTCAAACAAAAAGCGGTAAAGTTATCTAGAAATCCCTAAGGTATTCTCTCTTTAGGGTGTTCCCAGTAGTCGCGATTACGTAACACGGTGAAGCCCGACCTTGTAGGAATTTTGTATCCAAATGTGCGGATAGCAAGAGTCGCCACCGACTTTTATTTTATCAATTAAGGGAAGGTAAAAGTGAGAAAAAGACCTTCGTTTAGATTAAAGTTCGGGAGAATGGTTATGAAAAGGAAGGTATTAGCACCCTTTCCATCCGTAGTTATCTGGGCTCTTAGTTCTAGATCACCTTTAAAATTGCTTTACATGTGTTTGACAAAAATGTTTTGAAAAGGCATTTCGCTTTGACTTTGTAATGACTCATGTAGGAGTGTATACAAAGTGTTGGAAATGTTTTGTTTTGAAAAGAATTGAATTTTGACAAAAGTGTGAGGTGTGAAAAGCATTTGATTTAGAGCAAGCAACTAAAGACTTATTTACCCACTCGAATTGGTCGTTTTCATACTTCTCGTTCCTTTAGAATAGCTAGCCGTACCATTAGTTAGTAGGTAGCTCCATTCGTTGGATGTAAGCGGGACATTGAAGGGACATCGGATGGTCATAGAAGGCAACTTGTAGGAAGTATCCTACACATTCGAAGGGACTATCATCATTTTCGTGAGGTGACAAGGTCAAGATCATGTATTCGGAGGCGACATCGTGGGTCTTATGATCTTTGTATCGAAGGACTATGATGATTTGTTTGGAAGCAGCGGTGCTAGAATACCTCTACGTTAGGACATGACCATTTGAATTCAAAAGGCAGCGAGAAGAATTACCTAAGGGTGCGTGTGTGAAAAGTGTGTTGATTTGAGATATTTTATCTTGAAAATTGGTGGGCTAAGTTCATTATTATCTTGCCATACCGCCTAGTTACTAGCAATTGATAGAGTGCGGAAATTAAATCACGGAATGTAAAGATGCGGAAAGGTAAATCCTACGCTATTACAAGGCTTTAGGCGAGATACATAATTTAAACTTGCGAAAATAAAACCTAATTTAAACTATTACATCCATATCTGATTACATTATTGGAAAATAAAATGAAAATAGTATAAAGCGTCGAATTGAAGAACTGTAAACGAGCGAGAATCGGAAAATATGATGAAATCAAGATAAGAAAATGTTAGAAAAATGCAAATTTTAATTAGAAAAATATGACATCTGGAGATAATGTAAACAAGCTAAAATAAATTTTGGGATTTTTAGATGCAATTTAATAATTTAAAATGAATTTACAATGATTTAAATGCAAAATTATAAATAAAAATAAATATGCATGCAAAAATATGTTTTAATTTATTAAATTAAATAAAGATTTTAGAAAACAAATGCAAAAAGAATAAATATTTTTATAACTTTTAATGCATAAATAAAATGTGAAATTAATTAAAACATAATGCAAATATTAAATAATATAAAATATGAAAAAATATTGAAAAGTTTGAAAGTTTGAAAAGAAAAAAAGAACGATCTGGTGTGGTTCGAACCCACAGAGTATCTTTCTAATCCCATGCCTTAACCCTTTGCCATGTATTGTTGGAAAATTGAAAACAAATGTATTTGAATGATGGCGTCGGGGTTGAGTTGAAAATCAAAGTCACCGCGTGGACCCCATATGGAAAGAGTGAAGGCAGATCGTGCCACCCATGCATCGCGGAGTCAGCAGCAGTCGTGACGCGGGCCACAGCTCGTCTTCTCGTGACTGGCGAAACAAGAAAAATCGCGGGATAAATGGGAAGGGGACCCTACCCCTCCGACCCTCCAGATCCATTGGTGGCCTTAGTTTACCTAAACCTGCACGCAGTTCGATCAAAGAGTTGAAAAGCCCTAATAATGGTCGTATTTCTAACGTGCAAGCACCAAGCGATTGAATCAATCGGTGGAACCTCATGAACATTGCAGCGTTAGAATCAATTAAAACAATTGGTAATAAAATGCAAATTCAAGAAAAAATCGATTATGTATGCATGTATATCGCTTTATTAACTTTGATCCATAATGATGTATTCTCTTACTTACCCCGAGCACGTTTGGATGGCTGGAAGAGGCTGAGAATGGCTGAAATTAAAAATTCGATTTTCAAGAATTCTTTAAAAATTTGCAAGAGTTTGGGTGGTTTTAAGGGTTAGGGTTCCGTTCTCTGGCTTGTATGCAATGCTAGGTATTTATAGAAGCAATTGGGATGGCAAAAGCAAGCAAAAAAGATTGAATAATCAATGTGCAAATACTTTCTCTTTAAAACAAATCAAATATTTGCAAAAAATTGATTTTCTCATGATACCAAGCTGACAATTTGGTATGAATTATGGGCTATCTTGGACTCAAGGAAGATATAAATCCAATCCTTTTGAAAAAATATTTAATTTTCATATTTTATATAATTTATTTTTGATTTAAATGTTATAAAATTCAAAGATAAATCATAAAAATAGAAAATCACCATGGCCAAGCATTTATGGGTCAATAATTATGTCATGAACAAGTTTGGATCAAAAGATTATAGGCCCATTTGGAAAATTTTGCATTTTGACCAAAATGTCCTTTTGTGCAATTGTCAAAATTGCCCAACTTATGAATAGTGTATCTTGCTCAATTTTCCACATTTTGAGTGTTCTTGGACTTTTGAAAGCTCTAAGAGTCCTCTAACCAACCTTTTTGGTCTCATCTCAATTCGACTTTCCATGCTCAATATATCTTCAAAACAAAAGTTGACTTTTGTTGACTTTGAAAATGACACAATGTTTTGAGCTATACCTCTCAAATGAAGCATTTTGGACATTCTTGTGAGACATGAAGTTGTAGAAATTGAATTTCCTTCAAAACAAGAGTTTGTGGAAAAATTTACGAGAAAGTATGAAAGTTATGATCAGTCAAAGTTCAGTTGACTTTTCACCTAGAAACCCTAATTTAGAAAGTTTGACTTTTGAGCAAATCTTGAGTTTTCTTGATGAATCATGATCAACCCTTGATCAAATGATGGATGTAACTTCAAAATGAGGATGTTGACCAAAAATTATGAAGTTTGACTGTATGTTGACCACAGTTGACTTTTTGTCCAATACAACTGATTTTCAACCATCTGAGCAATTGTCTGAGGAAACTTGACTTGTGAAGCTTGAAACTTGACATGGAGAATCTTTGAAGCATATGAGGAGGCATGATGAACATTGGAGATGTTGGAAATTTATCTTGACTTGAGAGATACCAAACCCTAGTTTGGGTTGTTTGTCTAGGAGAGAGTTTGTCTGATCAACTCTTGAGGAATCCTTGAGTATAGATGTATGAAATCTCTTGAGTAGATGGAGGGCAAATTTTGGGGTATGACACTGACGAAGACAGAAAAGAGATCAAGATAGGAGCGGATCTTGAGAACAGTGTTAAAGAAAGGTTGGTTCAGATGCTACGAGACTACATTGAGGTTTTTGCTTGGTCATACGAGGACATGCTAGGTTTGGACATTGATATTTTGGTACACCGATTGCCGACAAAAGAAGGTTTTCTCCCAGTGAAACAGAAGGTTCGTCGCATGCGTCCTGAAATGTCAGAGAAAATCAAATCGAAGTTGTAAACGATTCAATGCGGTTTCTTAGCTGTCACCTCTTATCGATGGGTTGAAAATGTGGTACCCATACCTAAGAAGGATGGCAAAGATGCAGAATGTGTGTAGATTACGAGACACGAACAAAGCAAGTCCGAAGAGCGATTTTCCACGCCTCATATCGATGTTACGGTTGACAACACGCTCGGCACAAGGTTTTCTCCTTCATGGATGGTTTCTCCGGTTACAATCAGATCAAAATGGCTCCGAGGACATGGAAGACTACTTTTGTTACGATGGGGTGCTACATTACAAGGTTATGCCATTTGGATTTGAAAAACGGGCCACTTATCGGTGCTATGGTGACATTGTTTCATGACATGATTCATCACGAGATAGAGGTCTATGTTGGCGACATGATAGCTCGATCACGGGCGAAGAAGAACATCTTGATCATTTGCGGCTTGTTTGATAGGTTGAGTGCTGTGAGACTTAATCCTAACAAGTGCACCTTTGGAGTCGAGCGGTAAACTCCTAGGGTTTGTTGTCGATGGTAAAGGTATTGAGGTTGACCCGCCAAGGTTAAAGCTATTCAAGAGATGCCCGACTCCCGCAAGGAAGTCGAGGAGGTTTCTTGGGCCGATTGAACTACATTGCAGATTCATTGCACACCTAGCGCTGCTTGTGAGCCAATCTTTAAGTTACTAAAGAAAGATCAAGTAGTGGAATGGAATGACGATTTCGGATCGCTTTTAACAAAATCAGGAGTACCTTGATCCTCCTATCCACGATGCACTTTGCCAAGAAGACCTCTTATCATGTAGCGGTGTTAGAGAATTCAATGGGGTGTGTGTTGGGGCAACATGGCCAGTGCAGTCGAAAAGAGCATGCAATATACTACCTTAGCAAAAGTTTACCATTGTGAAACAAGATACTCACGACTTGAGAAAACTTACAACGCTTTGGCTTGGTACTTCGCCGACTAAGGCAGTATATGTTGACTCACACTACTTTGTCGATTTCCAAGATGGATCCGATAAAATACATATTTGAGAAACCAGCTCTCTCCGGAAGAATAGCAAGATGGCAAATGATCCTGACCGAATATGACATCCTGTACACTTCTCAGAAAGCGGTTAAAGGAAGTGTGGTAGTCGATCATTTGGCTCATCAAGCCGTAGATGACTATCGATCTATCACGATTCAATTTCCAGGCGAAGATGTTCTACTAGTCACTGATTGCGAAGAACCAGGACCAGACGAAGGACCTGAACAAGGATCCCGATGGACCATGGTCTTTGATGGAGCCTCAAACTCACTTGGTAGTGGCATTGGCGCCATTATTACATCTCCCGCAGGCGGACACCGCCTTTCACCGCGGATTATGTTTGATTACACGAACAATATGGCGAATATGAGCGTGCATCATGGGTATCAAAACTATTGACTTAAGAATCAAGTTCTTACAAGTGTATGGAGACTCGACTCTAGTAATCGGCCAGTTAAGGCGGTGGGATCACGAATCAGAATCTCATTCCGTATCGAGAGCATGTTACGAGTTTGATCCCTACTTGAAGAGATTACTTTCAATCACATTCCACGAGAAGAATCAATGGCGAACGCATTGGCTACTATGTCGTCTATGTTCAAGGTCGGATGGGACAACGAGGCTCCCGGATCATCATTGAGAAGTTTGTGAACCGGTATTGCTATGAGCTTGATACAGAAGAGAAACCTTGGTACTACGATGTGAAGAGGTATCTTGAGACTCAGGAATATCCCGCAGGGGCATCTGTTAATGATAAGAAGTTCATGAGAAGATTTGCTTCTAAATTCTTCCTCGACAGCGACATCTTATACGCAAACCACGATCTGCTTTCTTGAATGAAAAAATTCGCATCATGGAAGAGTTACACGAAGGCGCATTTGGTCATACGATGGCTAAGAAGATTTTGAGAACAGGTTACTATTGGTCCACCATGGAAGCTGATTGTCACCGCTACGCTCGATCTTGTCACAAATGCTAGATTTATGACAAAGTGCACATACCTCTACACGACGTTTAACTTCTCCTTGGCCTTTTGCAATGTGGGGCATTGACATGATCGGAGAATCAAGCCTGCTTCCAACGGACATCGGTTCATCCTTGTGGCAATCGATTACTTCCAAGTGGGTAGAAGCGACCTCGTATGCATCATTACCAAGAATGTTGTGGCTCGATTCATGAAACATAATATTATCATCGGTATGGCACTCACGAAAGGATTATCACGGATAATGACTCTAATCTCAACAACAAAATGATCACTAAACTCGCACGATTCAAGATCAACATCACAACTCTTCTCCTTATCGGCCTAAGATGAGCGGTAGCGATGGAAGCGCCAACAAGAACATTAAGAAGATTATCTGAAAATGCGATGGTACAAGTTGGCATGAGATGTTACCATTGCTCTTCATGGTTATCGCTTTTCTGCCACGGACATCCACAGGGCTCTCCCTTCTCTCTAGTATCTGGTATGGAAGTCGTCTTACCCATCGGGTTGAGATACCCTCAACTAGAGTCCTCCGGGAGGCGAGAGTTGGCGAGGCGATTGGGTCGAGACTACGCCTTGACCGATTAACTTGATTGATGAGAAGCGACTACGCGTCCATCGCCATGGGCAGTTATCGAGCGAATGATTAGAGCATTTAACAAGAAGGTCAAGCACCGAGTCTACCAAGTCGATGATTTAGTAGTCAAGCGCATCATTCTTCCACAAGGTGATCCAGGGCAAATGGACTCCCACCTCTGAGGGACCGTTTGTAGTCAAGGCAGTATTTTCGGCGGGCTATGATACTTAGCACCATGAATGGTGAAGACTTCCACACCACGAGCGAGACATAGTCAAAAATACTACGCATAAATAGACCCGCTAGGTCGGCGAACCTAGACAAAAATAAGGGCATCTGGCGAACCAAAGGTTCGGGCAAAAGTTAAGGATATATACAAAACATGTACACCGGCAAGTCGAAAACACGAAAAGCGGCTTGGGCAAAAAGGTATCGGTGGTGAAAACCGAAAAGGCGGTCTAGGCAAAAGTTAGGGATTTAAGCGTGCGACTATGTCTCTTCGGATCACACTTCGGACTACTATCGGCATTCAAGGTTCAAATGGCGATCGATCTACTCACTTTCTCGTGACGGAGATGAGATAGTCAAATATGAGTACTAGCATAGTTGGAACTTGAGATTGTTCCCGCATGGCTTTTTACTTTTCTTGTGTATACACAACTTGGCCATCGCCACCTTTCAAATAAGCATAAGCTTCTTTCTCTTTACAATTTATGTTGTTGTTATTTGCAATAAGTCCAACATTTGTTTTGAATGACTATCGTTTGACAACAAGAATCTAATCACAAACATCGAAAAGTGAACATACAAAAGTACTTACTACGGGCTCCGAGGTTGGGACGGCGAAAAGTCACCAAGCATTCCCAGGGCATGATCCCCACAAGGTGTCACTCACCACAAACCTCCCAGTAGTATATGTTGGTCCCAGAGCGTGATCCCGATCAACTAATGGATTACATCATTCTCCAAGTAACATTTCATCCCGACCGAGATATTTATCCCGGACATCTCTCGATCCTTCCTTTTTCCCGGTGGTATATCGGACTTGAGACTTGGTCGGATAGTGCCGGAGGAAACTACATCTTCATCTCCCACACAGGATTACAGATTCTGACCTTCTAACGGGTTTCCGGCAACTATCAATTGCTCTCAGTGAGATCGCTCGAAATCCCATGGGCGCCTCACAATTCCCTCGGCGGGATCTACACTCGGAAATCCCCAGTGGATCGCCTCCCATTCTCCTCGGCGCAGTGCGTATGAGATCTCCAACACGAGCCTCAAATCTCTACCTTCCTCGACAATATCTAGGCCCAAGGCCTGTCAGATAGTGCATCGGAGGAATACAGTTCTTTCTTCTCCTTCAAAAGCGGGGTTCTCACCTACTCGATCCCCAAGCAGTGAAATCTTCAAGCAGAACATCCGCATCTTCTTCAAGATGGATATGTTTTGAAATACCACAACATCTATCATTCATACATTTCTCATAAAGTCATAATTCATGCATATGTCATTCATATACTTTGTCATGCATCATAATAAAACTAACAATATTCTATCAAAGTTCCTCTTGTTTTCTCCAGCAGTGTGATCATCGCGTAAGCAGGTCGAGATTAAGCCCGAATCGGCGGAAAACTATCGAAAGACCGCCCTTGGTTGTCCTCCGACGGTGGTCGAGGATTAAGCCCGAATCGGCGGAAAACTATCGAAAGACCGCCCATGATTGTCCTCCGACGGTGGTCGAGTTAAGCCCGAATCGGCCGGGAAAACTATCGAGACCGCCTCGGTTTATCCTCGATGTGAATGGATCAACACCCGATGCTGGCGGAAACTATCCACATTTTGCCAACTTCTGACCTCGCTCGTAATGGCACAAGATTTATTCGATTCTCGATTGTCAGCACAACTCTGAGTCTAGCGTCGACTCGGTTGCCTTGTATGCATCTTAAGCCCATCTCCGACTACTTATCAGCGATTGCTTCACTTTGAGACTGCATATATGGTTAAAATCAATGCAAACCAATAACTTCATTCAAAAATGAACACGAAGTCTAACGTATGACTCCCTCGGATGGCATCTTAAGCCCATCTCATGCTCCTTCGAAAGCGACTCTGAGCCTAGCGTGCGGCTCACTCCCGGCATCGATCTTTCGGATGGCATCTTAAGACCATCCCGTCAATTATCCTATCGACATTCTCGGTATAGCGTCGACTCATCCCCGTGAAGTATCCAAATGGCATCATAAGCCCGTTCCGCATCATCCACCACGAGTGCAAATTTTCGGTGTACTCGGTGTTCAATCATCTTCTACCTCGGTCACGAAAAACAATTGTGTCAATCTAACCCTCGGTTACAAGAAGATTGAGCGAGGGGCAGTGTCATACCCCAAAATTTGCCCTCCATCTACTCAAGAGATTTCATACATCTATACTCAAGGATTCCTCGAGAGTTGATCGAACAAACTCTCTCCTAGACAATCAACCCAAACTAGGGTTTGGTATCTCTCGTCAAGATGGACTTCCAATATCTCCAATGGTCTTCATGCCTCCTCATATGTTTCAAAGATTCTCCATGTCAAGTTTCAAGCTTCAAGTCAAGTTTCCTCGACAATTGCTCGGATGGTTGAAAATCGGTTGTATTGGACAAAAGTCAACTGTGGTCAACATACTGATCAAACTTCATAATTTTGGTCAACATCCTCATTTTGAAGTTACATTCATCATTTGATCAAGGGTTGATCATGATTCATCAAGAAAACTCAAGATTTGCTCAAAAGTCAAACTTTCTAAATTAGGGTTTCTGGTGAAAAGTCAATGAACTTTGTTGATCATAACTTTCTCATACTTTCTCGAAATTTTCCACCACCTCTTGTTTTGAAGGAAATTCAATTCTCTACAACTTCATGTCTCCAAGAATGTCCAAAAATGCTTCATTTGAGAGGTATAGCTCAAAACATTCAGGTCATTTTCAAAGTCAACAAAAGTCAACTTTTGTTTTGAAGATATATTGAGCATGGTAACTCCAATTGAGATGAGACCAAAAGGTTGGTTAGAGGACTCTTAGAGATTTCCAAAAGTCCAAGAACACTCAATAATGTAGAAAATTGAGCAAGATACACCATTCAAGTTGGGCAATTTTGAAGGAATGCACAAGAGAGATACTTCTAAAATCAAATTTTTGCAAATGGGCTTGCTTTTCTTCATCCAACTTATTCCTCATACAATTAGGAATATCCAAGCCCAATGCCACGAATTTTTGATTTATTTTTCTATTTAATTTGGAATTTATTCATTTAAATGCAAATTAAATTTAAAAATAAAGTATAAAATCAAAATTAATTGAAAGATTGATTTTTATTCTTTCCTTGAGACTCAAGTAACTCACAAAGGCCAGCAATTTTCGAAAATTGATCAATATGGCAAGATTGGATTGGAAATTAATCAAATTTTGAAAATTTGATTTTGTACAAAAATCAATTTTGATTTACATTGAATGTTGATTGATTCTTTCCAAAAACCATGCCAAATTCATCCAGTATAAATGTGTGATACATACCTATCAAGAGAGAACAGAAAAATTGCCCTAAAACCCTAACCTAAAAGCCAAAAATCCGTGACCTTCAAGCAATCCGCAGCCTTGGTTCCAGTGGATTTCAATCGATTTTGAGCATTCCATCGTGTTCCTTGGATTGTTTAGAGTCGATCCAGACCTTTACAAGTTGCAAAACCATCAAGAATCAAGGAATCCCAGTTTCGGTTTGTTCTTCCTTTTCCAAAATCGATTTCTAATTCTCATGCATTTTTAACATGTTTCATGGTTTGTTTTGTATTTAGATGGAAGTTTGCAAGCTTTCTGCATAGTTTGATTGAGTTTTCATGGCCGGAATCGATGTTTACCATAGTTAGGGTTTCCTTGCACGAATTGGGAACTCACAGAATACGTAAAATTGGAACATGAGACCACCACCATTGTGTTTAGAATCCAATTTGCAATCGATTCATGTACTCACAACAAATTTATATTATGTGTATGAGATTTTGGAAATTGCAGGGGTTATAGCGTCGCCTTGCTATGTTTTAAAAATTCAAAGGTTGAAGATGGCGGTCTTGGCGGCGGAAGCGAGGCAATCGGAGGGTGTGGTGTGTATTCCACTCGCCGTTTTCAAACATCGGATACAGCGTGGCACGATGGTTAAGGCGTTCACTATTCTGGATCCTCTCCCATGTCACGAGTTCGATCCCTATGGGCACGGTTTTCCTTCTTTTTCTAAACTTGCAATATTTTCATATTTTCTAATTTTCTAATATTTTGCATTGTTTTAATTAATTTCATGTTTTTATTTCTTCATTAAAAAATTGTCAAAAATATTTATTCTTTTTACATTACTTTCATAAAATCTTTATTTAATTTATAAAATTAAAAAATATAATTTTGCATGCATATTTATTTTTATTCATAATTTTGCATTTAAATCATTTTAAATTCACTTTTAATTATTAAATTGCATCCAAAAAATCCCAAAAATTTATTTTAGCATATTTATATTATTTCCAGCATGTAATAATTTTCTCATATAAAAATTTGCATTTTTCTAACATTTTTTCTCTTGTTCGATTCATATCGTATTCTCCGATTTCTCATTCCTTTACAGGTTGATCCGATTCAGACGATTCTTTCTTTATCATTTTATTTTTTTTCAATAATGTAACTGTATATGGGATGTAATAGTTTAAATTAGGTTTTTATTTTCCGCAAGTTTAAATTATGTATCTTCCCCAAAGCCTTGTAATAGCGTAGGATTTACCTTTCCGCATCTTTACATTCCGCATTTTAATTTCCGCACCCTATCAATTGCTAGTAACTAGGCGTGTATGGCAAGATAATAATGAACTTAGCCCACTAATTTTCAAGATAAAATATCTGAAATCAACACACTTCTTTCACACACGCACCCCTTAGGGTAATTCTCTCTCGTTGCCTTTGCGAATCACAAATGGTCATGTCCCTCGAACGTAGAGGTATTCTAGCACCGTTGCCTTACAAACAAATCATCATAGTCCCTCGATACAAAGATCATAAGACCCACGATGTCGCTTCCGAATACATGATCTTGACCCTCGATTGTCGCTTACGAAAAATGATGATAGTCCCTTCGAATGTGCTAGGATACTTCCTACAAGTTGCCTTCTATGACCATCCAATGTCCCTTCGAATGTCCGCTTACATCCAACGAATGGAGCTACCTACTAACTAATGGTACGGCTGGCGCTATTCTAAAGGGCGTGAAATGCAACGAACAATTACGAGTGGGTAATAAGTCTTTCAGTTGCTTGCTCTAAACAAATGCTTTTCACACACACACTCTTTTCAAAGTTCAAACTCTTTCAAAATGAAACATTTCCGAACACTTTGTATACACTCCTACATGAGTCATTACAAAGTCAAAGCGAAATGCCTTTTTCAAAACATTTTTGTCAAACACCTGAAAGCAATTTTAAAGGTGATCTAGAGCAACTAAGAGCCCGTAGATAACTACGGATGGAAAGGGGTGCTAATACCTTCCCTTTTCATAACCATTCTCCCGAACTCAGAATCTAAACGAAGGTCTTTTTCTGTACTTTTACCTTCCCTTAATTGGATAAAAATAAAAGTCGGTGGCGACTCTTGCTATCCGCACATTTGCGATACAAACACTAAAAAGTCGAGTTCAATCACGGTATTGGATAGAGTGATGATTTCCCGAGAAGACTATCTGATGTTAACACCATAAGTTTCCTCTGTTGATCCACGCCTAGAGTGACACCTCTCATCATTACTTCTCCAAGACCAGTGCCATATTCCTCCGACAAGGCTATCCCTTGGAATTATGGAGCTGATGTTTACTATCATGGCGTCAAACAAGACCCTATGACCATTGAAGATCTTACAGTTGAAGCTACCATTCCTGACATTGACAATACCACTGGATCAAGTAAGGTGACCAGAACCGGAAGAGTGTTCTCTCCAGATATCTCTCCTCCAAAAGACACTGTGACTCCGGCTCGCATTCCGGCTATTCAATCCATTCCCAAGCCGGAGGAAAGAACGGTGACTCATCTGTTCAGCGGAAGTACCAAAGGAAGTTGCTGAAGACACCTCCAAACAAGAAATGGAGGAAATTCTGAAGATCATCAAGAAAAGTGACTACAATGTTGTGGAACAGTTAGGACAAACTCCGTCCAAGATCTCCATGCTTGCCCTGCTCTTGTCTTTGTGGGCTCATACTAGCATTAGTGAAGTTTAAAGAAGAATGCTCACGTACATAAGACACTACTACAGACCAGTTTGAAGTTTGTATTGCTAGCCTGGCTGCCAACAATGGCCTAGGCTTCTCTGATGCTAATTCGACTCCTGCCGGAAAGAAACACAACAAAGCCTTGCACATCTCTGTTGAATGCAAGGGCATCACATTGTCTCATGTCTTGGTGGATACTGGTTCTGCTCTGAATATCCTTCCGAAGATTGCTTTTGATCGACTCGATATCGAAGGGTTGGTTCTGAGACCCAGTGATATAATTGTGAGAGCTTTTGATGGTTCTAAGCGAACGGTACTTGGAGAGCTCATTCTGCCTGTTAAAGTCGGTTCCCAGACTTTTGATTCCACTTTCTTTGTCATGGACATCCGTCCGCTTACTCTTACCTACTTGGGCCCTTGGATACATGGGGCGTATTTATTACCTCTACCTTACATGAGAAGAGTACCGGTGAAAGGAAAGTTGTTCTGGTATGTGGTGAAGAGAATATATGGTCGATCATCTGGTCATTCCGATATCTCGAGATGAAGGGTGAATTCCTTGAGACTCTGTCAAGCTTTTGAAACAATACGAGCCATGCTGCTGACTCTCCGTCCTTTCTTGAAGTTCGCAAGCTCGCCTAGGATGGCCTCGTGAAGGATGCCTGGCTGCGTTGAAGAGAAGTAGTACTATTTGGGGTCGCTCACGATCTTCCTTTCAAATCTGAAAAGATGGTTTAGGCTTCACCGTCAAGGGTCGAGCGATGATACGCCGCGTCTTTGGCCAACTTCCTTTCGCATCAGCCACAGTGGAATCCATGCTATAGAGGACAACGACAACGACTTCGACATCAGCAAGTGGATCTTCCCAACTCCAGACAATGGGCGCAACAATTGGAAGACTGAAGACGTCATACCAATCTCCTTTAGTCGGGGTAATTGCTCTTGTTTTATTTTGCTTTTATTTTCTATGTTTTGAACAATAAACTTTGAAAGCCTAGTGCCTTACCCGGGGCATCATGGCTCGTTTGTGAGGGTTATTATCTGTCATTTGCATATTTTCATTCAATAAAATCGTTGGACTTTTGCATTCAATTGTTGTTTTCTTTCTTTTACTTTATCACCCCTTCAAAAGCTATGTGTTTCTTACACACCCACGTGATACTGCGAGAATCACTCTGAATCTCGTTGATACAGCTATCTTTGTTGCTCAAAATGACCCGATAATCCGATCTACCAAGTGAAGGCGAAAGTGAGGAAGATTGTGAAGTGCCGGGAGAACTTGTCGGTTGCCTCTGACAAGAAGATCGAGTTATACCGCCACACGAAGAGCATGTTAAGGTTGTGAATTTGAGTGCGATGAAGGCGGAAAAGAGATCAAGATAGGGCGGGTCTTGAGAATAGTGTTAAAGAAAGGTTGGTTCGGATGCTACGAGACTATATTGAGGTTTTGCTTGGTCATACGAAGACATGCGGGTTTGAACATTGATATTGTGGTACACGATTGCTGACAAAAGAAGGTTTTCTCGATAAAAGCGAAGGTTAAATGCATCGTCTGAGATGTCGAGAAAATCAAAGCCGAAGTTATGAAGCGGTTCAACGACGGTTTCTTTTGTTACATCCTATCCACAATGGGTTGCGAATGTGGTTCCTATACCTGAAGGATGGTAAGAATGCGAATGTGTGTGGATTACGATCGAACAAAGCGAGTCCGAAAGATGATTTTCCCTTCCTCATATTGATGTTGGTTGACAACACCGCTCAGCATAAGGTTTCTCCTTCATGGATGGTTTCTCCGGTTACAATCGAGATCAAAATGGCTCTGAAGAAATGGAAGACTACTTTTGTTACGGTGGGGCACTTTCGCTACAAGGTTATGCCGTTCGGACTGAAGAAGCGGGCGCCACTTATCGGTGCTATGGTGACATTATTTCATGACATGATTCATCACGAGATGAGGTCTCGTCGGCGACATGATAGCTCGATCAAAGGCGGAAGAAGAACATCTTGATCATTTCGAGCTGTTTGATAGGTCGAAGAAATGCAGATTGAGACTTAATCCTATAAGTGTACCTTTGGAGTCGGATCGAGAAACTCTAGGGTTTGTTGTTAGTGGTAAAGGAATTGAGGTTGACCCGCCAAGGTTAAAGCTATTCAAGAAATGCGACTCCATGAGGGAGGAAGTCGAGAGGTTTCTTGGGCCGATTGAACTACATTGCAGTTCATTGCACATCTAGCTGCTGCTTGAGCCAATCTTCAAGTTACTTAAGAATGATCAAGTAGTGAAATGGAGCAGCGATTGCGGATCGCTTTTGACAAAATCAGGGTACCTCTGAATCCTCCTATCCACGATGCACGCCGAAGAAGACCTCTTATCATGTACTTGACAATGTTAGAGAACTCAATGGGGTTTGTGTTGGGGCAACATGGCGAGTCTGTCGAAAAGAGCATGCAATATACTACCTTAGCAAAAGTTTACCATTTGTGAAACAAGATACTCCGACTTGAGAAAACTTTGCGCTTTAGCTTGGCTGCTTCAGACTAAGGCGTTATATGTTGACTCACACTACTGATTTCCAAGATGGATCCGATAAAATACATATTTGAGAAACCAGCTCTCTGCGGGAGAATAGCAAGATGGCAAATGATTTTGACCGAATCGACATCGGTACACTTCTCGAAAAGCAATCAAAGGAAGTGTAATGGCCGATCATTTGGCTCATCAAGCCATAGATGACTATCGGTCTATGCGATTCGAGTTTCAGGCGAAGATGTTTTACTAGTTACCGATTGCGATGAACCGGGGCAGACGAAGGACACGAACAAGGATCGATGGATCATGGTCTTTGATGGAGCCTCAAACGCACCAGCAATAGCATTGGCGCCATCATTACATCCCTACAGGCGGGCATCGCCTTTCACCGATTATGTTTCAGTTGCACCAACAACATGGCGAATAAGCGTGCATCATGGGTATCAAAGTGCTATTGACCTAAGAATCAAGTTCTTGCAAGTGTATGGAGACTCGGCTTTGGTGATCGGTCGGATTAAGGCGAGTGGGATACGAAGCATCCGAATCTCATTCCGTATCGAGCATGTTACGAGTTTGATCCCTACTTGAAGAGATTACATTCAACCACATTCCAGAAGAGAATCGGTTGGCGGGCGCATTGGCTACTATGTCGTCTATGTTCAAGGTCAGATGGGACAACGAGGCTCCCCAGATTATCATTGAGAAGTTCAACGAACCAACATATTGTTATGAGCTTGATACAGAAGAGAAACCTTGGTACTACGACGTAAGGTATCTTGAGACTCGGGGAATATCCCATGAGGCATCTATCAATGATAAGAAGTTCTTGAGAAGGTTTGCATCCAAATTCTTCCTCAGCAATGGCATCTTGTACAAGCGCAATCACGACTTGTGCTTACTCCGCTGTGTAGACCGGAAAACGGTGGAGCGCATCATGGAAGAATTACACGATGGCGCATTTGGTACCCATTATAGCGGACATACGATGGCTAAGAAAATTTTGAGAACAGGTTACTATTGGTCCACCATGGTAGCTGATTATCACCGCTACGCTCGATCTTGTCACAAGTGCCAGATTTATGCAGACAAAGTGCATGTTCCTCCAGTACCTCTGAATGTTCTAACAGCTCCTTGGCCTTTTGCAATGTGGGGCATTGACATGATCGGAGAAATCAAGCCCACAGATTCCAACGGACATCGTTTCATCCTTGTGGCAATTGACTACTTTACCAAGTGGGTAGAAGCAGCCTCGTTCGCATCTGTTACTAAGAATGTTGTGGCTCGTTTCATCAAGCATAATATTATCTGTCGGTATGGCACTCCCGAAAGGATTATCACAGATAACGGCTCCAATCTCAACAACAAAATGATCACTGAGCTCTGCACGCAGTTCAAGATCAAGCATCACAACTCTTCTCCGTATCGGCCTAAGATGAACGGCGCTGTGGAAGCCGCCAACAAGAACATTAAGAAGATTATACAGAAAATGACAGCGACTTACAAGGATTGGCATGGGATGTTACCATTTTCTCTTCATAGTTATCGCGCTACAGTACGAACATCAACACGGGCAACTCCCTTCTCTCTGGTGTACGGTATGGAAGCCGTCCTACCCATCGAGGTTCAGATTCCCTCAACCAGAGTCCTCCAAGACGCAGAGTTAGGTGAGGACGATTGGATTCAAACTCGCCTTGACGAGATTAATTTGATTGATGAGAAACGACTCGCGTCCATCTGCCATGGACAGATCTATCAGAAGCGAATGATCAGAGCATTTAACAAGAAAGTCAAGCACCGAGTCTACCAAGTCGGTGATCTAGTAGTCAAGCGCATCATTCTTCCACAAGGTGATCGAGGGCAAATGGACTCCCACCTCGAGGGACCGTTTGTAGTCAAGACGGTATTTTCGGCGGAGCTATGATACTTAGCACCATGGATGGTGAAGACTTCCCACACACATGAGCATAGACATAGTCAAAAATACTACGCATAAAATAGACCCGCTAGGTCGACGGACCTAGGCAAAAATAAGGGCATCCTGACGAACCAAAAGGGTTCGGGCAAAAGTTAAGGATATATACAAAACATGTACCCGCAAGTCGAAAACCGAAAAGGCGGCTTGGGCAAAAAAGTATCTGGTAGGCGAAAACCGAAAGGCGGTCTAGGCAAAGTTAGGGATTTAAGCGCGACTATGTCTCGTCCAGATCACCTATCTACAAACTACTATCCGCATTCAAGATTCAAATGGCGACAATCAGTCTACTCACTTTCTACTGACAGCAAGGAGATGAGATAGTTGAAATATATGAGTACTAGCATAGTTGGAACTTAACGAGATTTGTTTCCGCATAGCTTTTTCCTTTTCCTGTGTACGAACTATTTGGCCATACGCCACCTTTCAAATAAATACATGTTTCTTTCTCTTTACAATTTTCACCGTTGTTGTTTGCATAAAGTCCAATGTTTGCCTTGAATGATTATATGCATTTGACAATAAAAATCTAGTCACAAACATGCGAAAAGTAAACATAACAAAGTAATTACTACAGACTTCAGGAATTGAGATGACGACGAAAGTCACCAATGCATTTCCCCCAAAGAGCATGATCCCCACAGAGATGTCACTCACCACAGAACCTTCCCCACAAAGAAGAAGAGGACCCCCAAGCAGTGATTCCGCTCAACATGATCAGGTCACACCCATCTTCGAGCAATAACACGTCATCCCCAGCCGAGGTATTTATCCCCAACAGAATATCTCTCAACAGTTTCCCTTTCTTTTTCTCCAGCAGTAGTATCCAGACTTAAAACTTGGTCAGATAGTGCACCGGAGGAAACCTACGCCCTTTTTCCCCAGCTAGAGATTACAACAGGCTCCAGATTCTTCCAACCCGGTCTCCCAGCAACTATCAAATGCTCTCCAGCAGGATTTACACGCAAAATCCCAAGCAGAGTACCTCCCAGATTCTCCCCAGCAGGGTCTGTGTATGAGATCCTCAACAACGTGTTTCTCGATCTATACCATCCTCAACGGTATCTAGGCCCAAGACTTGGTCAGATAGTGCACCGGAGGAATCAATGTTTTCTTTCTTCTCAGGGTTTCCATCCCCAAACAGAAGTCAGAAATCTCCAAGCAGAACATCCACATCTTCTTCAAGATGGATATATTTTGAAATACCACAACATCTATCATTCATACATTACTCATGAAAGTCATAATTTATGCATATGTCATTCATACATATTGTCATGCATCATTATTTGCATAAGACTAATCAATATTCTATCAAAATTTCTCTTGTTTTCTCCAAAAACAGGTGAAAAAAACCGCTTCCGACGCATACAGGTCCAAGATTAATACCCGAATCCATACGGGAAAACTATCCGAACGACCACCCTCGTTGTCCTCCGACAGCGGATCTAGGATTAATACCCGAATCCAGGTGGGAAAACTATCTGAACGATCACAAGTTATCCTCCGATAACAGGCAGTGGACCAATGCCCGATGCACAACAGGGAAGCTATCCACATTTTTGCCAGCTACTACATTCCCCAGAGTAGTCAGCACGAAGAACTATTCTGACTCATTCTTATTATCAACAGCAACTACAGAGTCTGGCGTACGACTCAGTTGCCTTGGATGGCATCTTAAGCCCATCTCCGACTACTTGTCAACAGCTCTCCGCCTTCAGAATGCTGCATATTTGGTTAAAAAACCAATACAAACCAATTAATTCATTCAAAGATGAGCACGAAGTCTAATTCTCAATGATCTCAAGTCCAGCGTGCGACTCACCCCCCAGCGAAGTCTCCAACTTCTCCAAATGGCATCTGTAAGCCCATTCCCGCATCATTAGCCAACCGCGAGAGCAAATTTTCAGGTGTACTCGAGTGTTCAATCATCTTCTACCTCCAGGTCACGAAAGGCGAACATGCCAATCTAACCCTTCCAGTACAAGAAGATTGAACAGGGGCAGCTGTCATACCCCAAAATTTGCCCTCCATCTTCTCAAGATATTTCATACATCCATACTCAAGGATGCCTCAAGGATTGATCGGACAAACCCTCTCCTAGACAATCAACCCAAACTAGGGTTTTGTATTTCTCAGATCAAGATGAGTTTCCAACATCTCCAATGGTCTTCATGCCTCCTCATATGCTTCAAAGATTCTCCATGTCAAGTTTCAAGCCTCACAAGTCAAGTTTCCTCAGACAATTGCTAAGATGGTTGAAAATCAGTTGTATTGGACAAAAAGTCAATTGTGGTCAACATGCAGTCAAACTTCATAATGTTTGGTCAACATCCTCATTTTGAAGTTACATTCATCATTTGATCAAGGGTTGATCATGATTCATCAAGAAAACTCAAGATTTGCCCAAAAGTCAAACTTTCTAAATTAGGGTTTCTCAGTGAAAAGTCAACCAACCTTTGACTGAGCATAACTTCTTCATACTTTCATAAAAATTTTTCCACCACCTCTTGTTTTGAAGGAAATTCAATTCTCTACAACTTCATGTCTCACAAGAATGTTCAAAATATGCTTCATTTGAGAGGTATGGATCAAAACATTACAGGTCCTTTTCAAAGTCAACAAAAAGTCAACATTTTGTTTTGAAGATATATTGAGCATAGAAACTCAATTGAGATGAAACCAAAGAGGTTGGTTAGAGGACTCTTAGAGATTTCCAAAAAGTCCAAGAACACTCAAAAATATGGAAAATTGTGCAAGATACGCCATTCACAAGTTGGGAAATTTTGAAGAAGTGCACAAAGAGAGATACTTCTAAAAATCAAATATTTTGCAAATGGGCTTACTTTTTCTTCATCCAAACTTGTTCCTTATACAATTAGGAATATACAAGCCCAAACCACGAATTTTTATTTTATTTTTCTATTTAATTTGTATTTTATTCATTTAAATACAAATTAAATTCAAAAATAAAATATAAAATCAAAATTAAATGCAAAATTGATTTTTGTCTTCCTTGAGATCCAAGCAACCCAATAAAACCGACAAATTTGAAATTTGATTGGATATGGCAAGAATTGATTGAAATTGATCAAAGAAGAAAATTTGATTTGGTACAAAATCAAATATATTTTGCATTGATTGATGATTGATTCTTCATCAAATCAGCTCCAATTCCATCTACTATATATATACAATACATGCCACACGAATTAGGGTAGAAAAATTGGCTGGAGAAACCCTATTCAAACTCAAAGAAACCGTGCACTTGAAGCAACTGGCAGCCCTAGTTTTGCTTCGATTCAACAAATTCTAAGCCTTCCATTGCATTCCTTGAGGTCTTTGGAATCGATCCAGACCCTCACAACTCTCAAAAACATCAAGAATTGAGAAATCACGATTTGGTTTGTTCATACTTTTTTGAAATTCGAATTCTGTTTATCATGCATTATTAATGTGTTTTGATGTTTGTTTCGTGCTTAGAACAAGGTTTACAAGCTTTCTGGGTCATCCAATTGAGTTTTCATGGCCGGAAACATGATATACCGTGTTTAGGGTTTCAGGTCACGATTTAGGGCTTCTCTAATTAGGATAAATTGGACCAAACCGATGCCGTCAGGATGATCAGTGGACCAAGACGAATCGAACCATGGCTTTAGATTTCATTTATATTACCTGTATGTGATTTTGATTTAGCGGGGTTATAGCTTGAACCAAAGGCATAAAATTCGAATTTGAATTGAAGAAGATGAAGTTTGGCGGGGACGATGCGATCGAGGCGACATGTTTCTGATCCACTCGCTCCGATTTTCAAAGCGATAATACTGTGCTCGATTGGTCATGGCTGGGTTTGTGAAAGCAAGGACAGGTTCGATTCCTACAGGACCACTTATTTTTCTCTTTTACAAACTAACACATTTTCATATTTTCTATTTTCTATTTCATTTAATATTTTCATGCATTTTAATTAACTTCAACAATTTTTATCATGCATTTAAAAACATCAAAAATATTTTTCTTTTGCATTATTTCGAGAAATGTTTATTTAATTTATAAAATTAAAAATATTATTTTTGCATGCATATTTAATTTAATTGTTAATTTATCATTTAAATCACTTTTAATTAGTTTTAATTATTAGATTAACTCAAAAAATCCCAAAAATTATTTTGCATATTAATGTTATTCCCAACCTGAAATATTTTTCATTTAAAAATTATCATTTTGCTAACATTTTCCTCTTATTCGATTTCCTCGTATTTTCGATTTCTCATCTTTTCACGGTTATCCGTTTGGACGATTTTTTTACCGTTTTCTTTTTCAAATTATGTAATTGCTTATGGGATGTAATAGTTTTAATTAGGGTTTTATTTTCCGAGTTTGAATTATGTATCGCCCAAAGCCATGTAATAACGTAGGATTTATCTTTACGCACTTTATACTTCGCATTTAATTTCCGCACCCTATAAATTGTTAGTAATTAGGCGTGTATGGCAAGACTAAAATTGGACATAGATCACTCTAATTTCAAGATAATATATAAAAATCAACACGCTCCTTTCACACACGCACCTTATGGTAACTCTCGTTGCCTTCTGAATACAAATGGTCATGTTCCTCGAATGTAGAAGTATTCTAGCACCGTTGCCTTCAAACAAATCATCATAGTCCCTTCGATACAAAGATCATAGACCCACAATGTAGCCTCTGAATACAAGATCTTGACCCTCGATTGTCGCCTACGAAAATGATGATAGTCCCTTGAATGTGCTAGGATACTTCCTGATTGCTTTCTATGACCATCCGATGTCCTTGATGTCCGCTTACATCCAACAAATGAGTTACCTACCAACTAATGGTATGGATAGCGCTATTCTAAAGGAACGTAAAATAACACGCAAATGACCATTCTGAGTAGGTAATAAGACTTTTAGTTGCTTGCTCAAATCAAATACTTTTCACACCTCACACTTTTGTCAAAGTTCAAACTCTTTTCAAACGAAACATTTCCAAACACTTTGTATACATTCCTACATGAATCATTACAAAGCCAAAGCGAAATGCCTTTTCAAAACATTTTTGTCAAACACACAGAAAGCAAATTTTAAAGGTGATCTAAGAGCAACTAAGAGCCCGTAAATAACTACGGATGGAAAGGTGCTAATACCACTTTCATAACCTTCTCCTTACTCGAAATCTAACGAAGGTCTTTTTACGTACTTTTTACCTTCCCTTAATTGGATAAAAGAAAAGTCGGTGGTGACTCTTGCTATCCGTACATTTGCGATACAAAAACGTAGAAAGTCTGTTCACCGTGTTACACATAGTACCAAGGTTTCTCTTCTGTATCAAGCTCATAACAATCTGGGGAGCCTCGTTGTCCCATATGACCTTGAACATAGATGACATAGTAGCTAAGCGATCGCGCGTGATTCTCTTCTCTGGAATATGGTAGAAAGTGATCTCTTGATAGGGGATCAAACTCAAAACATGCTCGATATGGAATGAGATTCGGATGCTAGTATCCCTTCATATGTCGACTAATCTCTAAAGCTGAGTCTCCATACACTTGTAAGAACTTAATTCTTAAGTTAATAGCAGCTTTGATACCCATGATGCACGCTTCGTATTCGGCCATGTTGTTAGTACAATTGAAACATATTCTGGCGGTGAAAGGCGTATTTCCGCCTGTAGGAGATGTAATGATGGCGCCAATGCCATTACCAGTCGTTTGAGGCTCCATCAAGACCATAGTCCATTGGGATCCTTGTTCGGGTCCTTAAATGCAGGCACAGTTTCTTCTGTCGATAACTAGTAAAACATCTTAAATGCGGAAACTCGAGCTGCATAGTGATAGTCATCTCGACGATAAGCCAAATGATCGGCTACTACACTTCCTTTGATCGCTTTACGAGAAGTGTATCTTTGGATATAAATATTCGATCGGGGATCATTTCGATCTTGCTATTCTTAGGAAAGAGCTGGTTTCTCAAATATGTATTTTATCGGATCCATCTTAGAATCAACAAGGTAGTGTGAGTCAACATATCTGTCTTAGTTGGCGGCTGACCAAAATCTTGCAAGTTTTCTCATTTGTGAGTATCTTGTTTCACGATCGGTAAACTTTGCTAAGGTAGTATATTGCATACTCTTTTCGACCAGACTCGTCATGTTGCCCCAACACACCCCATTGAGTTCTCTAACACTATAAGTACATGATAAGAGGTCTTCCTTGACGGCATCATGATAGGAGGATGTCTGGGTACTCCTTGATTTGTCAAAGCGATCTGGAAATCGTCGTTCCATTCCACTACTTGATCTTTCTTAAGTAACTTGAAGATTGGCTCACAGTAGCGATTAGATGTGCAATGATCGGCAATGTGAATTCAATCGGCCCAAGAAACCTCGACTTCCTTCTCGGTGTGGGGGTGGCATTTCTTGAATAGCTTTAACCTTGGCGTCAACCTCAATACCTTTTCTCTGACAACAAACCCTAAGAGTTTTAGGATCGACTCCAAAGGTGCACTTGTTGGGATTAAGTCTTAGTGCATACTTCTTCAACTGTCAAATAGTTTAGTAGATGATCAAGATGTTCTTCTTACATCTTTGATCGAGCTATCATGTATAAATCGGCGTAGACCTCTATCTCGTGATGAATCATGTCATGAAATAATGTCACCATAACACGATAAGTGGCGCCGTTCTTGATCGAGCAGCATAACCTTGTGAAAGTCCCCCCGTTATTAGCAGTAGTCTTCTCCATGTCTTGAGGAGCCATTTTGATCGATTATGGCTTGGAGAAACCATCCATGAAGGAAGACCTTATGTTGGCGGTGTTGTCAACGAACATCAATATCGGGAAGTGGAAAATCGTCTTTCGGACTCGCTTTGTTGAGATCTACGTAATCCACACATTAGTACCTTGCCATCCTTCTTGAGCACAGGCACCACATTAGCTACTGCTTGTGGATAGGAATGTATGACTGAAACGGCGTTGAGCCTTCCTAACCGGCTTTGATTTTCTCGACATCTCGGGATGCATCGACGAACCTACATTTCAGGGAAAACCTTCTTTTAGTCGACAATCGGTGTACCACAATATCAATGTCAGAAACACATGTCTTATGACCAATCAAAACCTCAATATAGTCGTAGAATCTGAACCAACCTTTCTTTAACTTTCTCAGATCGCTCCTATCTTGATCTCTTTTTCATCGATGCCCAAATTCACAACCTCGATTGACTCTTAGGTATGGTGTATAAGTCGTTCCTCTTCTTTATGTGATCGACAAGTTCTCGACACTTCACAATCTTCCTCACTTTTGTCTTGACGGTAGATCGGATTATCGAAGTCATATTTAGCAATAACATATTTGTTATCAGCGAGATCGGAGTGATTACGCGATGTATCACGTGGGTGGGTTGAGACACATAGCTTTTGAAGGGGTGATAAAGTAAAGAAAAGCAATAATTCAATGCAAAAGTCCATGATTTTATTGAATGAAAATATGCAAATGACAGATAATAACCCTCACAAATGAGCCATGATGCCCCGGGGAAGGCACTAGGCTTTAGAGTTTATTGTTCAAAACATAGAAAATACGAAAAGCAAAACAAAAACAAAGGCAATTACTCCTATCTAAAGGAGATTGGTATGACGTCTTTAGTCTTCCAATTGCTGAGTCCGTTGTCGAGAGTTGGGAAGATCCACTTGCTGATGTTGAAGTCGTTGTCATCGTCTTCTATAGCATGGATTCCACTCTGGATGATGCGGAAAGGAAATTGGCCGGCATGTTCGCGACGTATCATCTTCTGACCTCTGATGGTGAAGCCTAAACCAGTCTTGTCAGATTTGAAAGGAAGACCAGGGAGCTGTCCCCAAATAGTACTACCTATTTCTTATACAACAGCTTGAGCATCTTTCAACGAGGACATCCTAGGAAGAGCTTTAGCAACAGGAGTATTTGGAAGTCAGCAGCATGACTAAGGGATTATTTCAAAAGCTTGAAGTCTCAAAGAATTCGCCTTCCACCTCGAGATAGCAGTTAATTTGTAGATGGTGACCATATATTCTTCTTCCCCACATCTTTTAACAATCTTCCCTTTCACCAGTACTTGAACCGATGCAAAGTAGAGGTAACGGCCCTGCCCGTATGTATCGAGGCGTCAAGTAGGCAAGATAAGTAGGACGGATGTCCATGACAAAGAAAGTGGAATCAAAAGTCTGGGAACTTTAACATGCAGAATGAGCTCTCCAAGTATTGTTCGCTTAGAACCATCAAAAGCTCTCACAATTATATCACTGGGCTTCAGAACTACCCCTTCAACATCAAGTCGATCAAAAGCAGTCTTCGGAAGGATATTCAAAGCAGAACCGGTATCCACTAAAACATGAGACAATGTAACGCCCTTGCATTTGATAGAGATGTGCAAGGCTTTGTTGTGTTTCCTTCCGGAAGGAGTCAAATCAGCATCAGAGAAACCTAGACCGTTGTTGGCAGCCAGGCTAGCAATACAAACTTCGAATTGAGCAGTAGTAGTGTCTTGTGGTACGTGGGCATTCTTTAGAAACTTCACCAAGACATTAGCATGGGCCTCAGAGCACAAGTGCAGAGCAAGCATGGATATCTTGGACGCAGTCTATCCCAACTGTTCCACAACATTGTAATCACTCTTCTTGATAATCTTCAAAATTTCCTCCATTTCTCGTTTGGAGGTGTCTTCAGCAACTTCCTTTGGTACTTTTGGTGGCGAGGTGAGTCCTGGTTCTTTCCCGTAGTCTCGAGAAGCTGGTTTTGAATAAATTGGAATCTGTTGGGTCGTAGTGTCTTTTGGAGGAGAGATCTACGGAAGAACACTCTTGGGTTAAGGTCACTTTGCTTGATCCGGTGATGTTGTCAATGTCAGGAATGGTAGCTTCAACTGTAAGATCTTCAATGGTCAGAGGGTCTTGCTTGACGCCATGATAGTAAACCTCAGCTCCATAGTTCCAAGGAATAGCTTTGTTAGAGAGTATGGAACAAGTGCAGGAGAAGTAATGATGAGAGGTCCACTCAAACACGAGAATCGATGGGAAATCCTTATTGTGTTAACATCAGCATAGTCTTCTGGGAAATCGTCACCCCATCCGGTTGCCTTAACATCTTCAATAGGAATCTTGTTGCTTTCAGGAACAGTATACTTCACCATGTAATCAAACTTTCCACTTGGCTGCCCCAGGTATCCCACATTGATGCAGTTTCATTTCATCTTGATCTTGATTTCTTAGACATGTCTTCACACGGACTACTTGGTGGTTTCGGGAATAGTATTTCACGGTTATCCATCATGCCGAACCGTCTTCTCAACCAAGCACAACCATCGGTGCGGATGGGCACCAACGACAATTCTCAGGCATCACAGGTTGACACCGCTTGCAACAAATTCTTCTTAATCATAAGAGAATGGTCAAGTCATCTATGTTGAAAATAAGAGTTCTCAGCCAATAGCATTGGAACTTTTGTCATGGTTAGGCATAGGGCGTTGATCACATTTGGAGTCTCAACGGAGAATCAAACTCAATCTGTAGCTTCAATCATATCTTGATTTTGTTCTTGAGCCCAACAAATGTCGATTATGCGTGCCACAGGCTATTGGAATGGTAAGCACTTAGCATTAGGATTGTATCTCGGAGAGGAAGTGTTGACACTCGAGGAGGATCCTCAAAATGTCGGCTCTACGCTTTCAACATGTGTTGCAAGGCTTGCGACAATGGCATATTGATCTTAAATAAGCATCTTCGTGGCGGCGTTACAGCTCTGTAGCGTTGTCTATGAGTTGTCTTGATGTAGGATTGGAGATCACAACTGCCGCCACAGATTGAGCGCGGTCGGTCTTGGTTCGGCTTTTCCGACCATACACAATATTGGCTTTTTTCTTACCACCAAAAGATCTCTTCGCAGCATTTGAAGATGTCTCTACCTGAATCTTTCCGCTCCTGATACCTGCTTCAATGCGTTCTCCTGTCAATATCAGCTCGGTGAATCCGGCTGAAGAGTTTCCAATCAGATGATTGAAGAATGGGCCTGTCAATGTTCCCATAAACATATCAACCAACTCCCTATTGGATAAGAGTGGTTGAACTCTGCCTGCTAGGTCTCTCCACTTCTGAGCATAATCTTTGAACTTCTCGTCATGACCCATAGACATGCTTTGTAGTTGCATGCGAGTGGGTGTCAATTCAGCATTGTACTCATCATGTACATGAAAGCATCGCCAAGTCACTCCAAAATGCGGTCTGGTCATTCTACAGTGATAATACCATTCAATTGAGTTCGACAAACTCTCTTGAAAAAATGCATCCACACTTTACATCATCAATGTAGGGGTTGATCTTACGAACATAGGACTTCAAATGCGACCGGACAAGAAATACCATCATACTTGGCAAAGTTGGAACATTGAATTTGGGAGGAATCACACACAAGACAAGACTCGGATCATCAAAATTCAACCACGACATCTTGAGGTTTCCCAGCATTCAGACGGTCTTCAAGTTGCTTGTACTTGTCATCTTCATTGAGTATTGGTAATTATCATAGTGATCTCTCTCTTTCGAGGGCTCATCTTGTTGCCTTCTTCATTGCCCTTGACCTCCCTCGGTCTTGACACTTCCTACGAGATCTATTCGGTGACCACTTTAGGACCACCTTTATGCCCATGTTGAGAACAACGACCCTCTTCTTTACTGTTGATGAGCTTCTTCGGATCTTCTTGGCCTTGGACCAAGCTGATGAACATCTCCTGGGCCCGAGCATTACGAGCCTAGAGATCTTTGACAGTCTGTTCAAGAGCCATTTCTGCTAAAATAAATAGCGAGAAAATGAGAAAACCGATCTTCAATGTACTGTTATGAGATGTTATGCCATGATATCGATGTTTATGCGAATGCAATGCAATGTTTTCAAGGACCTTGAAGATTTAAATTTGTTAAACAAGCATGAACAAACATTTATTAGTTCTCTTTTTATTATTCTTTTTCTTTTTAAGTACAAGAGATAGTTCAAAACAATAAAAGAAAAACATATAAATCCTAAAGCTCTAAGTCTCCATGGAGCTTCCTCTTAGTGCGAGGTAGGCGTTGATGTTCAGCTCCTCGTGAAGTAAGCTTGGTCAACTCTAGCACTTTCTTCTGCTTGCATAACCTGAGCTTGAATGTATCCCTTTCTTCTTTAAGTTGAATCCGGGATCTCTTCAACTCTTCAAAATTAGTAGGCATGTCGGGATGGAGAACAGTGGTCGTCACCTATATTGAGTTCCATAAATCTTGGTAGAACAAGTGAATGGCATCATGAGGTTTGAGCTCGAGCTTTGACCATTTGAGGTAAGGTTCCCAAGGAATGGAGTTACGGTGCCCCAAAGTCTTGGTATCGGTCTTCTTTACCATGCCCCAAGCGTGTATGAACCTTATTGGTAATGCGGAGATCGTGGTTGTAATCGAACACAATATCTTGGAGAAGCATATCATGTGGACCATCTCTTGAGCAAAACCAAAGCGTAGAGCTAGAAGGGTTGTAAGTAATACCTCCCTTATACCAAGTAGTGGTACATTAGAAATTCTCCATAACGCTCAATGAATGTGAAGTCCTTTTGAGAGAAAAGACACCAACGAATATCTGAATGAGAGAGTGACATTAGTCTTTGAGACCACTTCATCCTTTGTTCGTTCTTCAAAACTGATGGAGGAAGGTGCAAAAAAACCACCAAATAACGGTATACAACACATGAGAGTTCCTTGTCTCTTAGTAATGCAGTGTGGAAGAATGTAGGATGTCTCCAAGTAAAGTAGGCCGAGGATTACGGTAAGGAAACAACTTAATGGCGTTGACATCTATGAATTGATCCGAGTTAGGAAATAGAACCAAACCATAGATTAACAAAGCTACAATGTCTTCAAATGCATGGAAACTCATAACTTTGAGGAATTCTCGGGCTTTCTTAATTAAGAACTTGAAAGTAAACCCTTAACTCCACACGGTTTCCCAATTGGCTTCAATGTCAGAGCTTAAGATGTAAAGTGATGCAATGTCTTCGTACCTAGGAACCTTTTCTAAACGGTGAATGGCATTTGATCAAGAATAGGTATCCCAAGTAGCTTAGAGAACTCTTCCAGTAGGAACTAACGATAATCAGGAATGTAAAGCAATGGTGTTTGGATGAAGAAACTGGAATAGGACATACATCATATCTTCTTCAAAACCGGAGATAACCAAGTCAAGTAGATAACCATGTCTTTTGATGAACTGAGCATGATGGGAATTTTGAAACCAATTCTTTGAGTTGAGAAGGTATACCCATGAGATTGATTGATAGTCTTTCTAGAAGCCATAATCCCTACAAGCAAAGATAAATCCCTAGGTCCTTGAAATAGTTAGAAATGATATGCAATGGGATGATGTCATGATGTCATGTTTAGCATACATGAACAATTCACACAATGAGCCTAGGTTTAAGGCTTGCATGAGGTATAGGTGATTACCCACCAAAAAGTTTGAGTTGGTTCATCTGTCCTATAATAGCAACGGGTCCTAGGAATCTCATATCATTGATCTTTCTCATAGGCGTTTATTTCAATCGACTACCAAGTGGTCGACCGAAAATATCCCAAAGTCTAATCTTAATGAGCGTAGCATCAGTATCGACCAACCTTAGTCTGTACAAAGCAGCCATCTCACTACTTTCTAATGGCCAAGATGGGTCAATTAAGGTTCTAAAAGTTTAGTTAGTGCTTGATGACACCACACGAAGCCAAATACTATCCTCAACTTGGAATGAAGAATCGAGGACATCCAAGTGTCACACTAACGTAGCCATCATGTTGACCGTTTCGATATCGTCTAACGGTCGCGACGATTATTACTACTTACCTAAAGGAAACCGGGATCGGTGTAGGATCCCCACAAATATAATACCCAAGCAACCCTTAAAGATAAAGCAAGCAAGTCGAAGACGGAAAGCAATAAAGGTGATCTAGAAATCCCTAAGGTATTCTCTCTTTAGGGTGTCTCAGCCAAGTCGCCGATTATGTATCTGTGAACTGACTTTGAGATTTTTATATATAAATGTGCGGATAGCAAGAAATTACCGACTTTTCTTTTATCCAATTAAGGAAGGTGAAAAAAACGGAAAAGACCTTCGTTAGATTAAAGAGTAAAAGGAAAGGTTATGAAAAGGGAAGAGTATTAGCACCTTTCCATCTGTGAATTATCTACAGGCTCTTAGTTTACTCTTAGATCATTTTCAAAAATTACTACATGTGTTTGACAAAAATGTTTTGAAAAGAAAGGCATTTCCTTTGACTTTGTAATGATTCATGTAGGAATATATACAAAGTGTTAAAATGTTTTGTTTTGAAAAGTGTTTGGACTTTGACAAAAAGTGTGAGTGTGAAAATATTTTGATAGAGCAAGCAACTAAAGTCTTATTACCTACTCAAATGGGCGTTTTCGTGTTGTTTTACTTTCCTTTAGAATAGTGTTATTCATATACCATTAGTTGGTAGGTAACCCTATTCGTTGGATATAAGCAG
>CM038793.1:156933581-157055191 GCA_021764765.1 Vicia sativa
ATTCATCACGGATAAGAGGTCTCGTCGGCGACATGATAGCTCGATCAAAGGCGAAGAACATCTTGATCATCTCACGGAAACTATTTGTGGAGTTGAAAATGCGGACTAAGACTTAATCCCAACAGTGCACCTTTGAGTCGAGATCAGGAAAACTCTTAGGGTTTGTTGTCGGTGAAAGGTATTGAGGTTGACCCGTAAGGTTAAAGCCTATTCAGAAATGCGGCTCGCGCAGGAAGGAGTGGAGGAGGTTTCTTGGGCCGATTCAGACGTTGCAGATTCATTGCACATCCTACTTGTGGGCCAATCTTCAATTTAGAAGATCAAGTGGTGGAATGGAGCAGTTTCGATCGCTGACAAAATCAGGGTACTACGAAATCCTCTATCATGATGCCGCTGAAGGAGACCTCTATCATATACTGCCTGGTGTTAGAGAACTCGATGGGGTGTGTGTTGGGGCAACATTTACAGTCGAAAGAGTATGCAATATACTACCTTAGCAAAAGTTTGTTGTGAAACAAATACTCCATTTCGACTTCCGCACTTTAACCGGTTGCTTTCATGACTAAGGCGGTATATGTTGACTCACACTACCTTGTTGATTCTAAGATGGATCCGATAAAATACATATTTGAGAAACCAGCTCTTTCCGGAAGAATAGCAAGATCGAAAATGATCGACCGAATCGATATCGGATTACACTTCTCGAAGCGATCAAGAGTGTAGTAGCCGATCATTTGGCTTATCAGCCGTAGATGACTATCGATCTATCTGATTCGAGTTTCCAGACGAAGATGTTTTACTAATTCTTGATTGTGAAGAACCGAGGTCGGACGAAGGACACGAACAAGGATCCCAATGGACTATGGTCTTTGATGGAGCCTCGAAGCACTTGGTAATGGCATTGGCGCCATCATTACATCTCTACAGGTGAAATCGCCTTTCCTTGAATATGTTTCAATTGTACTAACATGGCGAATCTAGGCGTGCATCATGGGTATCAGTGCTATTAACTTAAGAATTAAGTTCTTACAAGTGTATGGAGACTCGACTTTAGAGATTAGTGATTAAGGGCGAGTGGGATCGGAAGCATCGAATCATTCCATATCGAGAGCATGTTTGAGTTTGATCCCTACTTGAAGAGATCACTCGAGTCATATTCGAGGAGAAGAGAATTTGTGAATAGCGTTAGCTACTATGTCATCTATGTTCAAGTCATATGGGACAGCAGGCTCCCAGTTGTTATGAGCTTGATACGGAAGAGAAACAATAGTATGTGTAACACGGTGAAGAGACTTTCTACGTTTTGTATACATGAATATGCGGATAGCAAGAGTCACCACTTTTCTTTTATCCAATTAAGGGGTAAAAGTGAGAAAAAGACCTTCGTTAGATTCTGAGTAAGGGAGAAGGTTATGAAAAGGGAAGGTATTAGCACCCCTTTCCATCCGTAGTTATCTACGGGCTCTTAGTTGCTCTTAGATCACCTTTAAAATTTGCTTTCTGTGTGTTTGACAAAAATGTTTTGAAAAGGCATTTCGCTTTGGCTTTGTAATGATTCATGTAGGAATGTATACAAAGTGTTTGGAAATGTTTCGTTTTGAAAAGAGTTTGAACTTTGACAAAAGTGTGAGGTGTGAAAAGTATTTGATTTGAGCAAGCAACTAAAAGTCTTATTACCTACTCAGAATGGTCATTTGCGTGTTATTTTACGTTCCTTTAGAATAGCGCTATCCATACCATTAGTTGGTAGGTAACTCTATTTGTTGGATGTAAGCGGGACATTCGAAGGGACATCGGATGGTCATAGAAAGCAACTTGTAGGAAGTATCCTAGCACATTCGAAGGGACTATCATCATTTTTCGTAGGCGACAATCGAGGGTCAAGATCTTGTATTCGTAGGCGACATTGTGGGTCTATGATCTTTGTATCGAAGGGACTATGATGATTTGTTTTGAAGGCAACGGTGCTAGAATACTTCTACATTCGAGGAACATGACCATTTGTATTCGTAAAGGCAACGAGAGAGAGTTACCATAAGGGGTGCGTGTGTGAAAGGAGCGTGTTGATTTCAGATATATTATCTTGAAATTAGAGTGATCTATGTCCAATTTTAGTCTTGCCATACACGCCTAATTACTAACAGTTTATAGGGTGCGGAAATTAAAATGCGGAAGTATAAAGTGCAGAAAGATAAATCCTACGTTATTACATGGCTTTGGGGCAGATACATAATTCAAACTTGCGGAAAATAAAAACCCTAATTAAAACTATTACATCCCATAAGCAATTACATAATTTGAAAAAAAGAAAACGGTAAAAAAAAATCGTCCGAAACGGGATAACCTGTGAAAAGATGAGAAATCGAAAAATACGAGGAAATCGAATAAGAGGAAAATGTTAGCAAAAATGATAATTTTTAAATGAGAAAAATATTTCAGGTTGGGAATAACATTAATATGCAAAAATAATTTTTTGGGATTTTTTTGGAGTTAATCTAATAATTAAAAACTAATTAAAAGTGATTTAAATGATAAATTAACAATTAAATTAAATATGCATGCAAAAATAATATTTTTAATTTTATAAATTAAATAAACATTTTCTGGAAATAATGCAAAAAGAAAAATATTTTTTGATGTTTTTAAATGCATGATAAAAATTGTTGAAGTTAATTAAAAATGCATGAAAATATTAAATGAAATAGAAAATAGAAAATATGAAAAATGTGTTAGTTTGTAAAAAGAGTAAAAATAAGTGGTCCTGGTAGGAATCGAACCGGTGTCCTTGCTTTCACAAACCCAAGCCATGACCAACTGAGCCAGCGTGTATTACTGTTTGAAAATCGGAGCGAGTGGATTGTGAACATGTCGCTCCCACAGCATCGTCCCGCAAACTTCATCTTCTTCAATTCAAATTAGAATTTTGCGTCGGCTTTGGTTGACTATAACCCTGCTAAATCAAAAATCACATACTGAGTAATATAAATGAAATCTAAAGCCATGGTTCGATTCGTCTTGGTCCACTGATCATCCTGACGGCATCGGTTTGGTCCAATTTATCCTAATTAGAGAAGCCCTAAATCGTGACCTGAAACCCTAAACACGGTATATCATGTTTCCGGCCATGAAAACTCAATTGGATGACCCAGAAAGCTTGTAAACCTTGTTCTAAGCACGAAACAAACATCAAAACACATTAATAATGCATGATGCAAATTGAATTTCAAAAAGTATGAACAAACCAAATCGTGATTTCTCAATTCTTGATGTTTTTGAGAGTTGTGAGGGTCTGGATCGATTCCAAAGACCTCAAGGAATGCAATGGAAGGCTTAGAATTTGTTGAATCGAAGCAAAACTAGGGCTGCCAGTTGCTTCAAGTGCACGGTTTTTTGAGTTTGAATAGGGTTTCTCGATGAATTTTCTACCCTAATTCGTGTGGCATGTATTGTATATATATAGTAGATGGAATTGGAGCTGATTTGATGAAGAATCAATCATCAATCAATGCAAAATATATTTGATTTTGTACCAAATCAAATTTTCTCTTCTTTGATCAATTTCAATCAATTCTTGCCATATCCAATCAAATTTCGAAATTTGCTGGCTTTATTGGGTTGCTTGGATCTCAAGGAAGACAGAAAAATCAATTTTGCATTTAATTTTGATTTTATACTTTATTTTTGAATTTAATTTGTATTTAAATGAATAAAATACAAATTAAATAGAAAAATAAAATAAAAATTCGTGGCTTTGGGCTTGTATATTCCTAATTGTATAAGGAACAAGTTTGGATGAAGAAAAAGTAAGCCCATTTGCAAAATATTTGATTTTTAGAAGTATCTCTCTTTGTGCACTTCTTCAAAATTTCCCAACTTGTGAATGGCGTATCTTGCACAATTTTCCATATTTTTGAGTGTTCTTGGACTTTTTGGAAATCTCTAAGAGTCCTCTAACCAACCTCTTTGGTTTCATCTCAATTGGAGTTTCTATGCTCAATATATCTTCAAAACAAAATGTTGACTTTTTGTTGACTTTGAAAAGGACCTGTAATGTTTTGATCCATACCTCTCAAATGAAGCATATTTTGAACATTCTTGTGAGACATGAAGTTGTAGAGAATTGAATTTCCTTCAAAACAAGAGGTGGTGGAAAAATTTTTATGAAAGTATGAAGAAGTTATGCTCAGTCAAAGGTTGGTTGACTTTTCACTGAGAAACCCTAATTTAGAAAGTTTGACTTTTGGGCAAATCTTGAGTTTTCTTGATGAATCATGATCAACCCTTGATCAAATGATGAATGTAACTTCAAAATGAGGATGTTGACCAAACATTATGAAGTTTGACATGTTGACCACATTGACTTTTTGTCAATCTGTGATTTTCAACCATCTTAGTTATGCGAGAAACTTGACTTGTGAGGCTTGAAACTTGACATGGAGAATCTTTGAAGCATATGAGGAGGCATGAAGACCATTGGAGATGTTGGAAACTCATCTTGATCTGAGAAATACAAAACCCTAGTTTGGGTTGATTGTCTAGGAGAGGTTTGTCAGATCAATCCTTGAGGCATCCTTGAGTATGGATGTATGAAATATCTTGAGAAGATGGAGGGCAAATTTTGGGGTATGACAGTACTTTGTTCAATCTTCTTGTCTTGGAAGGGTTAGATTGGCATGTTCGCCTTCGTGTGACAGGTGAAGATGATTGAACACTCAATACACAGAAAATTTGCTCGCGGTTGGCTAATGATGCGGGAATGGGCTTCTGAGATGCCATTTGGAGAAGTTGGAGACTTATTTGGGGGAAATCGCCTTGTTGGACTTGAGATCATTGAAAATTAGACTTATGCTCATCTTTGAATGAATTAATTGGTTTGTATTGGTTTTAACCAAATATCACGATACGAAGCGGAGAGGTGTTGACAAGTAGTCGGAGATGGGCTTAAGATGCCATCCAAGGCAAGCAGTCGTCACGCGAGACTACTGTAGTTCTTGATAATAAGAAGAATGAGTCGAATAGTTCTTGTCGACTACTCACGGGGAATGTAGTAGCTGGCAAAAATGTGGATAGCTTCCCTGTTGTGCATCGGGCATTGGTCCACTGCCTGTTATCGGAGGATAACTTGTGATCGTTCAGATAGTTTTCCCACCTGGATTCGGGTATTAATCCTAGATCCGCTGTCGGAGGACAACGAGGGTGGTCGTTCGGATAGTTTTCCGTATGGATTGGGTATTAATCTTGGACTGTGTCGTCGGGCGGTTTTCACTGTTTTGGAGAAAACAAGAGAAATTTTGATAGAATATTGATTAGTCTTATGCAAATAATGATGCATGACAATATGTATGAATGACATATGCATAAATTATGACTTTCATGAGTAATGTATGAATGATAGATGTTGTGGTATTTCAAAATATATCCATCTTGAAGAAGATGTGGATGTTACCTTGGAGATTTCGACTTGTTTGGGGATGGAAACCACGAGAAGAGAAAACATTGATTCCTCGATGCACTATCGACCAAGTCTTGGGCCTAGATACCGTTGAGGATGGTATAGATCGAGAAACGTTGTTGAGGATCTCATACAGAGACCTGCAGGGAGAATCTGGGAGGTACTCTGCTTGGGATTTTGCGTGTAAATCCTGCTGGAGAGCATTTGATAGTTGCTGGGAGACCGGGTTGGAAGAATCTGGAGCCTGTTGTAATCTCTAGCTGGGGAAAAAGGGCGTAGGTTTCCTCCGGTGCACTATCTGACCAAGTTTTAAGTCTGGATACTACTGCTGGAGAAAAAGAAAGGGAAACTGTTGAGAGATATTCTGTTGGGGATAAATACCTCGGCTGGGGATGACGTGTTATTGCTCGAAGATGGGTGTGACCTGATCATGTTGAGCGGAATCACTGCTTGGGGGTCCTCTTCTTCTTTGTGGGGAAGGTTACGTGGTGGTGATGACATCTCTGTGGGGATCATGCTCTTTGGGGGAAATGCATTGGTGACTTTCGTCGTCATCTCAATTCCTGAAGTCTGTAGTAATTACTTTGTTATGTTTACTTTTCGCATGTTTGTGACTAGATTTTTATTGTCAAATGCATATAATCATTCAAGGCAAACATTGGACTTTATGCAAACAACAACGGTGAAAATTGTAAAGAGAAAGAAACATGTATTTATTTGAAAGGTGGCGTATGGCCAAATAGTTCGTACACAGGAAAAGGAAAAAGCTATGCGGAAACAAATCTCGTTAAGTTCCAACTATGCTAGTACTCATATATTTCAACTATCTCATCTCCTTGCTGTCAGTAGAAAGTGAGTAGACTGATTGTCGCCATTTGAATCTTGAATGCGGATAGTAGTTTGTAGATAGGTGATCTGGACGAGACATAGTCGTACGCTTAAATCCCTAACTTTTGCCTAGACCGCCCTTTCGGGTTTTCAGTCTACCAGGATACCCTTTTTTGCCCAAGCCGCCTTTTCAGGTTTTCGACTTGCCGGGTGTACATGTTTTGTATATATCCTTAACTTTTGCCCGAACCCTTTTGGTTCGTCAGGATGCCCTTATTTTTGCCTAGGTCCGTCGACCTAGCGGGTCTATTTTATGCGTAGTATTTTTTGACTATGTCTGCGTTCACAGGGTGTGGGAAGTCTTCACCATCCATGGTGCTAAGTATCATAGCTCCGCGGAAAATCATCTTGACTACAAGCGGTCCCTCGTGGGTGGGAGTCCATTTGCCCTGGGATCACCTTGTGGAAGAATGATGCGCTTGACTACTAGATCACCGACTTGGTAGACTCGGTTGCTTGACTTTCTTGTTAAATGCTACGATCATTAAATTGATAGATCATCCATGGCGGATGGGCCGGTCGTTCTCATCAATCAAATTAATCTCGTCAAGGCGAGTTTGAATCCAATCGTCCTCACCTAACTCTGCGTCTTGGAGGACTCTGGTTGAGGGAATCTGAACCTCGATGGGTAGGACGGCTTCCATACCGTACACCAGAGAGAAGGGAGTTGCCCGTGTTGATGTTCGTACTGTAGCGCGATAACTATGAAGAGAAAATGGTAACATCCCATGCCAATCCTTGTAAGTCGCTGTCATTTTCTGTATAATCTTCTTAATGTTCTTGTTGGCGGCTTCCACAGCGCCGTTCATCTTAGGCCGATACGGAGAAGAGTTGTGATGCTTGATCTTGAACTGCGTGCAGAGCTCAGTGATCATTTTGTTGTTGAGATTGGGCCGTTATACGTGATAATCCTTTCGGGAGTGCCATACAAGCAGATAATATTATGTGATGAAGCGAGCCACAACATTCTTAATAGATCACGAGCAGGCTGCCACCCACTTGGTAAAGTAGTCAATTGCCACAAGGATGAAGCGATGTCCGTTGGAATCGTGGGCTTGATTTCTCGATCATGTCAATGCCCACATTGCAAAGGCCAAGGCTGTTAGAACATTGAGTCTTTGGAGGAACATGCACTTTATGCATCGTCGGCACTTGTGACAAGATCGGCATGGGTGATAATCGACTACCATGGTGGACCAATAGTAACCTGTTCTCAAAATTTTCTTAGCCATCGTATGTCCGCTATAATGGGTACCAAATGCGCCATCGTGTAATTCTTCCATGATGCGCTCCACCGTTTTCCGGTCTACACAGCGGAGTAAGCACAAGTCGTGATTGCGCTTGTACAAGATGCCATTGCTGAGGAAGAATTTGGATGCAAACCTTCTCAAGAACTTCTTATCATTGATAGATGCCCTTGCGGGATATTCCTGAGTCTCAAGATACCTCTTTACGTCGTAGTACCAAGGTTTCTCTTCTGTATCAAGCTCATAACAATATGTTGGTTCGTTGAACTTCTCAATGATAATCTGGGGAGCCTCGTTGTCCCATCTGACCTTGAACATAGACGACATAGTAGCCAATGCGTCTGCCAACTGATTCTCTTCTCGTGGAATGTGGTTGAATGTAATCTCTTCGGAGTAGGGGATCAAACTCGAACATGCTCGATACGGAATGAGATTCGGATGCTTCGTATCCACTCGCTATAATCGGTGATCACCAAAGCTGAGTCTCCATACACTTGCAAGAACTTGATTCTTAGGTCAATAGCAGCTTTGATACCCATGATGCACGCTTCTTATTCGGCCATGTTGTTGGTGCAACTGAAACATAATCTGGCGGTGAAAGGCGTATGCCCGCCTGTAGGGGATGTAATGATGGCGCCAATGCCATTGCCAAGTGCGTTTGAGGCTCCATCAAAGACCATGATCCATCGGGATCCTTGTTCGGAGTCCTTAAATGCAGGCCTGTTCATCATGTCGGTAACTAGTAAAACATCTTCGTATGGAAACTCGAACTGCATAGACTGATAGTCATCTATGGCTTGATGAGCCAAATGATCGGCTACTACACTTCCTTTGATTGCTTTCTGAGAAGTGTACTGGATGTCGTATTCGGTCAAAATCATTTGCCATCTTGCTATTCTCCCAGAGAGAGCTGGTTTCTCAAATATGTATTTTATCGGATCCATCTTGAAATCAACAAAGTAGTGTGAGTCAACATATCTTGTCTTAGTCGTGTGAGCTAAAGCGTTGCAAGTTTTCTCAATTGTGAGTATCTTGTTTCACGATCGGTAAACTTTTGCTAAGGTAGTATATTGCATGCTCTTTTCGACCGAGACTCGTCATGTTGCCCCAACACAAACCCATTGAGTTCTCTAACATTGTCAAGTACATGATAAGAGGTCTTCCTTGGTGGACATCGGGATAGGAGGATTACATGGGTACTCCTTGATTTTGTCAAAAGCGATCGGCAATCGTCGTTCCATTTCACTACTTGATCATTCTTAAGTAACGAAGATTGGCTCACAAGTAGCGATTAGATGTGCAATGAATCGGCAATGTAGTTCAATCGGCCCGAAACCTCGACTTCCTCCTCGGTGCGGGGGTGGCATTTCTTGAATAGCTTTAACCTTGGCGGGTCAACCTCAATTCCTTTACCACTAACAACAAACCCTAGGAGTTTTGGATCGACTCCAAGGTACACTTGTTAGGATTAAGTCTCAATCTGTGCTTCTTGACCTATCAAGCAGTTTAAAATGATCAAGATGTTCTTCTTACATCTTTGATCGAGCTATCATGTAAATCGGCGTAGACCTCATCTCGTGATGAATCATGTCATGAAATAATGTCACCATAGCGATAAGTGGCGCCGCGTTCTTCGATCCGAGCGGCATAACCTTGTAGCGAAAGTGCCCCGTGTAACAAAGTAGTCTTCTCCATTTCTTGAGAGCCATTTTGATCGATTGTAGGAGAAACCATCCATGAAGGAAAACCTTATCTTTGGCGGTGTTGTCAACGAACATCAATATGAGGAAGGAAAATCATCTTTCGGACTCGCTTTGTTCAGATCTCTGTAATCCACACACATTCGTACCTTACCATCCTTCTTAGGTATAGGAACCACATTCGCAACCCATTGTGGATAGGATGTAACAGCTAAGAAACCGTCGTTGAACTGCTTCATAACTTCGGCTTTGATTTTCTCGACATCTCGGGGCATCACGACAGACCTTACATTTCTTGGGGAAAACCTTCTTTTATCGGCAATCGGTGTACCACAATATCAATGTCTAAACCGGCATGTCTTCGTATGACCAAGCAAAACCTCAATATAGTCTCGTATACAGAACCAACCTTTCTTTAACACTATTCTCAAGACCCGCTCCTATCTTGATCTCTTTTACATCTTCATCGGTACCCAAATTCACAACCTTAACATGCTCTTCGTGTGGCGGTATAACTCGATCTTCTTCTTTGTGCGATCGACAAGTTCTCCTGGCACTTCACAATCTTCCTCACTTTCGTCTTCGACTTGGTAGATCGGATTATCGAAGTCATTTTGAGCAACGGCATTGGTATTATCACGAGATTGAGTGATTGCGATGCATCACGTGGGTGTGTGTAAAACACATAGCTTTTTGAAGGGTGATAAAGTAAAGAAAACAACAATTGAATGCAAAAGTCCAACGATTTTATTGAATGAAAATATGCAAATGACGGATAATAACCCTCACAAGCGAGCCATGATGCCGGGTAAGGCACTAGGCTTTCAAAGTTTATTGTTCAAAACATAAAATCTGAAAAGCAAAATAAAACAAGCAATTACTCGACTAAAGGAGATTGGTATAGCGTCTTGATCTTCCAATTGTTGCGCCCATTATGCAGGTTAGGAAGATCCACTTGCGATGTCGATCGTTGTCGTTGTCCTCTATAGCATGGATTCCACTGGGCGATGCGGAAGTTGGCCGGCACGTTCGCGTATCATCTGCGACCCTTGGCGGTGAAGCCTAAACCGGTCTTTTGATTTGAAAGGAAGATCAGGAGCTGACCCCAAATAGTACTACCTCTCTTCAAGCTGCTTGTGCATCCTTGATGAGGCCATCCTAGGCGGACTTCGTAACTCGGCGGTGGGGAGAGTCGGCGTGGCTCTGGGTATTGTTTCAAAAGCTTGCGAGGGGTCTCAAGGAATTCACCCTTCATCTCGAGATATCGGAATGGTAGATGGTGACCATATATTCCTCTTCACCACATCTTGTAACAACTTTCCCTTTCACGGGTACTTGAGTTCGATGTAAGGTAGAGTAGCCCATGTATCAAGGGCGTCCAAGTAGGCAAGTAAAACGGATGTCCATGACAAAAGTGGAATCAAAAGTGCGGGAACGACTTTAGAGCGAGAATGAGCTCTCAAGTACCGGCTTAGAACCATCAAAAGCTCTCACAATTATATCCTTTGGTCTCGAGAACCAACCCTTGATATCGAGTCGATCAAAAGCAATCTTGGGAAGGATATTCGAGGCGAACCGGTATCCACCAAGACATGAGACAATGTGATGCCCTTGCATTCAGCGAGAGATGTGCAAGGCTTTGTTGTGTTTCTTTCGGCGGAGTCGAATTAACATCGGAAAGCCTAGGCCATTGTTGGCAGCAGGGCTAGCAATACAAACTTCAAGCGGTCATAGTAGTGTCTTGATGCGTGAGCATTCTTGAAACTTCACTAAGGCGTTAGCATGAGCCTCCTGACACAAGAGCGGGGCAAGCATGGAGATCTTGGACGGAGTTTGTCCTAAGCATTCCACAACATTGTAGTCACTTTTCTTGATGATCTTGATTTCCTCCATTTCTTGTTTGGAGTGTCTTGACAACTTCCTTTGGTATACAGGTGAGCAGGATGAGTCTTTGGTTCTTTCCCTACGGCTTGGGAATGGATTGAATAAATTTGAATGCAGTGGAGTCACAGTGTCTTTTGGAGAGAGATATCTGGAGAACACTCTTGGTTACGGTCACCTTACTTGATCGATGGTATTGTCAATGTCGAATGGTAGCTTCATGTAAGATCTTCAATGGTCATAGGGTCTTGTTTGGCCCATGATAGTAAACATCGCTCCATAATTCAAGGATATAGCCTTGGAGGAATATGGCACTGGTCTTGGAGTAATGATGAGAGGTGTCACTCTAGGCACGGGATCAGCGAGAGGAAATCCTTATGGTGTTAACATCGGCATAGTCTTACGAAATCATCACCCCATCCAGGTCACTGTGATACGGTGGGCCGACTTTTTAGTGTTTGTATCGCAAATGTGCGGATAGCAAAGTCGCCACCGACTTTTATTTTTATCAATTAAGGGAAGGTAAAAGTACAGAAAAAGACCTTCGTTTAGATTACGAGTTCGGAGAATGGTTATGAAAAGGAAGGTATTAGCACCCTTTCCATCCGTAGTTATCTCGGGCTCTTAGTTACTCTAGATCACCTTTTAAAATTGCTTTGTGTGTGTTTGACAAAATGTTTTGAAAAAGGCATTTCGCTTTGACTTTGTAATGACTCATGTAGGAGTGTATACAAAGTGTTCGGAAATGTTTCATTTTGAAAAGAGTTTGAACTTTGAAAAGAGTGTGTGGTGTGAAAAGCATTTGGTTTAGAGCAAGCAAGCTAAAGACTTATTACCCACTCGAAATTGTTCGTTTCGTACTTCTCGTTCCTTTAGAATAGCGTAGCCGTACCATTAGTTAGTAGGTAGCTCCATTCGTTGGATGTAAGCGGGACATTCGAAGGACATTGGATGGTCATAGAAGGCAACTTGTAGGAAGTATCCTAGCACATTCGAAGGGACTATCATCATTTTAGTGGCGACAATCGGGTCAAGATCATGTATTGGACATCGTGGGTCTTATGATCTTTGTATCGAGGACTATGATGATTTGTTTGTAAGCAGCGGTGCTAGAATACCTCTACGTTAGGACATGACCATTTGTGATTCGCAAAGGCAGAGAGAATTACCCTAAGGGGTGCGTGTGTGAAAGAAGTGTGTTGATTTGATATTTTATCTTGAAAATTAGTGGGCTAAGTTCATTATTATCTTGCCATACGCCTAGTTACTAGCAATTGATAGGTGCGGAAATTAAAATGCGGAATGTAAAGATGCGGAAAGGTAAATCCTCGCTATTACAAGGCTTTGGGAAGATACATAATTTAAACTTCGGAAAATAAAAACCTAATTTAAACTATTACATCCCATATCAGTTACATTATTGAAAAAAATAAAATGATAAAGAAAGAATAAATGCGAATCGGATCAACACAGTAAAGGAATGAGAAATCGGAGAATACGATATGAATCGAACAAGAGAAAAATGTTAGAAAAATGCAAATTTTATATGAGAAAATTATTACATGCTGGAAATAATATAAATATGCTAAAATAAATTTTTGGGATTTTTTGGATGCAATTTAATAATTAAAAGTGAATTTAAAATGATTTAAATGCAAAATTATGAATAAAAATAAATATGCATGCAAAATTATATTTTTTAATTTTATAAATTAAATAAAGATTTTATGAAAGTAATGTAAAAAGAATAAATATTTTTGACAATTTTTTAATGAAGAAATAAAAACATGAAATTAATTAAAACAATGCAAAAATATTAGAAAATTAGAAAATATGAAAATATTGCAAGTTTAGAAAAAAAGAAGGAAAACCGGTGCCCATAGGGATCGAACTCAGGACATGGGAGAGGATCCAGGAATAGTGAACGCCTTAACCACTATGCCACGTTGCATCGATGTTTGGCAAGTGAGTGGAATACCGCGTCGCCCTCTGATTGCCTCGTTTCAGCGCCAAGACCGTCATCTTCAACCTTTTGAATTTTTTAAAACATAGCGTCGGCCTCAGTGCGACGCTATAACCCCTGCAATTTCCAAAATCTCATACACATAATATAAATTTGTTGTGAGTACATGAATCGATTGCAAATTGGATTCTAAACACTGATGGTGGTGGTCTCGTGTTCCAATTTCGTATTATGAGTTCCCAATTCGTGCAAACCCTAACTATGGTAAACATCGATTCCATGAACTCAATCAAACTATGCGAGCTTGCAAACTTCCATCTAAATACAAAACAAACCATGAAACATGTTAAAATGCATGAGAATTAGAAATCGATTTTGGAAAGGAAGAACAAACCGGCGGGATTCCTTGATTCTTGATGGTTTTGCAACTTGTAAAGTGCGGATCGACTCTAAACAATCAAGGAACACGATGGAATGCTCAAAATCGATTGAAATCCTGGAACCAAGGCTGCGGATTGCTTGAAGGTCACGGATTTTTGGCTTTTAGGTTAGGGTTTTAGGGCAATTTTTCGTTCTCTCTTGATAGGTATGTATCACACATTTATCTTGGATGAATTTGGCATGGTTTTGGAAAGAATCAATCAACATTCAATGTAAATCAAAATTGATTTTGTACAAAATCAAATTTTCAAAATTTGATTAATTTCAATCCAATCTTGCCATATTGATCAATTTTCGAAATTGGGCCTTTGTGAGTTACTTGAGTCTCAAGGAAAGAATAAAAATCAATCTTTCAATTAATTTTGATTTTATACTTTATTTTTAAATTTAATTTGCATTTAAATGAATAAATTCCAAATTAAATAGAAAAATAAATCAAAAATTCGTGGCATTGGGCTTGGATATTCCTAATTGTATGAGGAATAAGTTTGGATGAAGAAAAAGCAAGCCCATTTGCAAAAAATTTGATTTTTAGAAGTATCTCTCTTTGTGCATTCCTTCAAAATTGCCCAACTTGTGAATGGTGTATCTTGCTCAATTTTCTAGATTATTGAGTGTTCTTGGACTTTTTGGAAATCTCTAAGAGTCCTCTAACCAACCTTTTTGGTCTCATCTCAATTGGAGTTACCATGCTCAATATATCTTCAAAACAAAAAGTTGACTTTTGTTGACTTTGAAAATGACTGTAATGTTTTGAGCTATACCTCTCAAATGAAGCATTTTTGGACATTCTTGTGAGACATGAAGTTGTAGAAATTGAATTTCCTTCAAAACAAGAGGTGGTGGAAAAATTTACGAGAAAGTATGAAAACTTATGATCGGTCAAAGTTGATTGACTTTTCACCTAGAAACCCTAATTTAGAAAGTTTGACTTTTGAGCAAATCTTGAGTTTTCTTGATGAATCATGATCAACCCTTGATCAAATGATGAATGTAACTTCAAAATGAGGATGTTGACCAAAAATTATGAAGTTTGTTGTATGTTGACCAGATTGACTTTTTGTCCAATCTGTTGATTTTCAACCATCGAGCAATTGTGCGAAACTTGACTTGTGAAGCTTGAAACTTGACATGGAGAATCTTTGAAACATATGTGGAGGCATGAAGACCATTGGAGATATTGGAAGTCCATCTTGACTGAGATACCAAACCCTAGTTTGGGTTGATTGTCTAGGAGAGTTTGTCGATCAACTCTTGAGGAATCCTTGAGTATAGATGTATGAAATCTCTTGAGTAGATGGAGGGCAAATTTTGGGGTATGACAGCTGCCCTGTTCAATCTTCTTGTCTGGAGGGTTAGATTGACACTTGTTTTCGTGACACGGAGGTGAAGATGATTGAACACTCAATCACACAAATTTGCACTCATTGGTGGATGATGCGGGAATGGGCTTCTGGATGCCATTTGGATACTTATTTGGGGATGAGTCGTCGCTATACTCGAGAATGTCGATAGGATAATTGGCGGGGATGGTCTTAAGATGCCATCTGGAAAGATCGATCTTTGAGGGGTGGTAATCGCTAGGCTCTGTAGTCGTTTGGAAGGAGCATGGAGATGGGCTTAAGATGCCATCTGGAGGGTCATCGTTAGACTTCGTGTTCATTTTTGAATGAAGTTATTGGTTTGCATTGATTTTTAACCATATATGCAGCGATGAAAGTGAAGCCTTGTTGATAAGTAGTCGGAGATGGGCTTAAGATGCCATCAAACAACGGGTCGTCTTAGACTACTGTATTCTTTGTTGACAATCGAGAATCGGAATAAATCTTTGTCTTGATTACTACGGCGAGGTTGTAGTTGGCAAAATGTGGATAGTTTCCTGTTGTGCATCGGTGTTGATCCATTTCACATTATCGGAGGATAACGAGGCGGTCTCGGATAGTTTTCCGTCGATTCGGGGCTTAATCTGGACCCGATCGTCGGAGGACAATCATGGGCGGTCTTCGAGATAGTTTTCCGTCGATTCGGGGCTTAATCTGGACCGATCGTCGGAGGACAACCAAGGCGGTCTTTCGGATAGTTTTCCGTCGATTCGGGGCTTAATCTGGACTGTTTGCGTCGAGTAGTATTTTTGTTTTGGAAAACAAGAGGAACTTTGATAGAATATTGGTTAGTTTTATGCAAAGTATGATGCATGACAGTGTATATGAACGACATATGCATGAATTATGACTTTATGAGAAATGTATGAATGATAGATGTTGTGGTATTTCAAAACATATCCATCTTGAAGAAGATCACGGATGTTATTTGAAGATTCGACTCTGTTTGGGGATTGAGTAGGTGAGAACCCCGCTTTTGAAGGAGAAGAAAGAAATCCTGTATTCCTCCGATGCACTATCTGACTAGGCCTTGGGCCTAGATATTGTCGAGGAAGGTAGAGATTTGAGAGGCTCGTTGTTGGAGATCTCATATCTGAGACTATCTTTGAGGAGAATGGAGGCGATCCATTGGGGATTGAGTGTAGATCTGTTGAGGGTTGGGAGGCTCTCTGGGATTACGGCGATCTCATTGGAGAGCAATTGATAGTTCTTGGGAAACCAGGTTAGAAGAATCGAGAATCGTTGTAATCGAGGTTGGGAGATGAAGATGTAGTTTCCTCGGTGCACTATCGACCAAGTCTCAATCTGGATACTGGGGAAAAGGAAGGGATGAGATGTCGTGGGGATAAATATCTCGGTCGGGGATGAAATGTTACTTCTTGGAGAATGATGTAATCCGGCTTAGTTGACTGGGATCACGGCTCGGGGACCAACATATACTCCGCTGGGGAGGTTTGTGGTGAGTGACACCTTTGTGGGGGATCATGCTCAGTGGGGGAATGCTTTGGTGACTTTCGTCGTCGTCCCAATTCCTGGAGCCTGTAGTAAGTACTTTTGTATGTTCACTTTTCGTATGTTTGTGATTAGATTCTTGTTGTCAAATGCGTATAGTCATTCAAAACAAATGTTGGACTTATTGCAAATAACAACAACATAAATTGTAAAGAGAAAGAAGCTTGCGTTTATTTGAAAGGTGGCGTATGGCCAAGTTGTGTATACACAAGAAAAGTAAAAAAAAAAGCCATGCGGGAACAATCTCGTTAAGTTCCAACTATGCTAGTACTCATATATTTCGACTATCTCATCTCCTTCTCATCGGTAGAAAGTGAGTGGTGATCTTAGCCATTTGAACCTTGAATCTTGATAGTAGTAGCGGGCGGTGATCTGGAAGAGACATAGTCGTCGCTTAAATCTAACTTTTGCCTAGACCGCCCTTCGGGTTTTGGTCTAGGGATACCCTTTTTGCCCAACCGCCTTTTCGGTTTTCGACTTGCGGGTGTACATGTTTTGTATATATCCTTAACTTTTGCCCGAACCTTTTGGTTCGCGGGATCTCCTTATTTTTGTCTAGGTTAAATCGACCTAGCGGGTCTATTATCGTAGTATTTTTGACTATGTCTGCGTTCACGGGTGTGGGAAGTCTTCACCATTCATGGTGCTAAGTATCATAGCTCCTTTGAAAATCTTCTTGACTACAAGCGGTCCCTCGTGGGTGGGAGTCCATTTGCCCACAGGATCACCTTGTGGAAGAATGATCGCTTGACTACTAAATCACCGACTTGGTAGACTCGGTGCTTGACCTTCTTGTTAAATGCTCAATCATTCGCTTACGATAAATCATCCATGGCGGATGGGCGATCGTTTCTCATCAATCAAGTTAATGGTCGGCGATGCGGACCCAATCGTCTTCGCTAACTCGCCTCTGGAGGACTCTAGTTGAGGTATACGAACCTCGATGGGTAAGGCGACTTCCATACCGTATACTAGAGAGAGGAGTAGCCCTGTGGATGTCGTCTTTGTAGTCGATAACCATGAAGAGCAAATGGTAACATCTCATGCCAATCCTTATACGTCCTTTGTCATTTTACGTATAATCTTCTTAATGTTCTTGTTGGCGGCTTCCCGTTCATCTTAGGCCGATAAGGAGAAGAGTTGTGATGCTTGATCTTGAGCTGCGTGCGAGTTTAGTGATCATTTTGTTGTTGAGATTAGAGCCGTTATCTGTGATAATCCTTTCAGGAGTGCCATACCGACAGATAAGGTTATGTTTCATGAATCGAGCCACAACATTCTTGGTAACAGATGCATACGAGGCTGCTTCTACCCACTTCGTGAAGTAATCGATTGCCACAAGGATGAACCGATGTCCGTTGGAAGCAGTGGGCTTGATTTCTCCGATCATGTCAATGCCCACATTGCAAAGGCCAAGGAAGTTAAAGCGTTGAGTCTTGGAGGTATGTGCACTTTGTCGGCATAAATCTAGCATTTGTGACAAGATCGAGCGTAGCGGTGACAATCAGCTTCCATGGTGGACCAATAGTAACCTGTTCTCAAAATCTTCTTAGCCATCGTATGACCAAATGCGCCTTCGTGTAACTCTTCCATGATGCGTATTCTTTGTTTACGGTCTACCGATTGGAGTAAGCACGGATCGTGGTTGCGCTTGTATAAGATCGTTCTTTGAGGAAGAATTTGAAGCAAATCTTCTCATGAACTTCTTATCATTAACGGATGCCCTGAGATATTCACGAGTCTCAAGATACCTCTTCACATCGTAGTACCAAGGTTTCTCTTACGTATCAAGCTCATAGTCTGTTTGGTTCGTCAAACTTCTCAATGATGATCTGGGAGCCTCGTTGTCCCATCGACCTTGAACATAGGCGACATAGTAGCCAATCGTGCGCAATTGATTCTCTTCTCGTGGAATGTGATTGAAAGTAATCTCTTGAGTAGGGATCAAACTCGAACATGCTCTCGTCTGGAATGAGATTGGATGTTTCGTATCCACTCTTATAATCTGGTGATTACTAGAGTGAGTCTCCATACACTTGTAAGAACTTGATTCTTAAGTCAATAGCGACTTTGATACCCATGATGCAGCCATATTGACCATATTGTTCGTCTGAAACATAATCTGGCGGTGAAAGGCGTGTGTCGCTGAGATGTAATAATGGCGCCAATGCCACTACCAAGTGAGTTTGAGGCTCCATCAAAGACCATGGTCCATCGGGATCCTTGTTCGGGTCCTTAAATGCGGTCACAGTTCTTATGATCGACTAGTAGAACATCTTAAATCGGAAATTCGAGGCATAGGCGATAGTCATCTGGCTTGATGAGCCAAATGATCGGCTACTACACTTCCTTTGACGCTTTACGAGAAGTGTACTTGGATGTCATATTCGGTCGAGATCATTTGCCATCTTGCTATTCTTAGGAGTGGTTTCTCAAATATGTATTTTATCGGATCCATCTTGAAATCGACAAAGTAGTGTGAGTCAACATATCTTGTCTTAGTCGTGACATTTCAAGCAGCGTTGCAAGTTTTCTCAAGCTGTGAGTATCTTGTTTCCGCGATCGGTAAACTTTTGCTAAGGTAGTATATTGCATGCTCTTTTCGACCGGACTCGTCATGTTGCTGACACACACCCATTGAATTCTCTAACAACTCAAGTACATGATAAGAGGTCTTCCTTTGGCGGCATCGGGATAGGAGGATTACGAAGGTACTCCTTGATTTTGTTAAAGCGATCTGAAATCGTCATTCCATTCCACTACTTGATCTTTCTTTAGTAACTTAAGATTGGCTCACAAGTAGCGATTAGGTGTGCAATGAATCAGCAATGTAGTTCAATCGGCCGAAACCTCGACTTCCTTCTCGGTGCGGGGGCTGGCATCTCTTGAATAGCTTTAACCTTGGCGGGGTCAACCTCAATACCTTTACCGACAACAAACCCTAGGAGTTTGGCTCGACTCCAAGGTGCACTTGTTAGGATTAAGTCTCGATCATGCTTCCTCGACCTATCAAGCAGGTTTACGCAAATGATCAAGATGTTCTTCTTGATCTGTGATCGAGCTATCATGTCGTCAACATAGACCTCTATCTCGTGATGAATCATGTCATGAAACAATGTCACCATAATGTGGCGCTGCGTTCTTGATCCAAATGGCATAACCTTGTAGAAAGTACCCTTGTGTGTAACAAAGTAGTCTTCTCCATGTCCTCGGGAGCCATTTTGATCGATTGTGTAGGAGAAACCATCCATGAAGGAGAAAACCTTGTCTTTGGCGGTGTTGTCAACGAACATCGATATGAGGCGGTGGAAAATCGTCTTTCGGACTTGCTTTGTTCAGGTCTCTGTAATCTACACACATTCGTACCTTGCCATCCTTCTTAGGTATGGGTACCACATTTTCAACCTTTGGGGATAAGAGGTGACTAAAAACCGGCATTGTTTTCATAACCCGGATTTGATTTTCTCGACATTTCGGGACGCGTCACGTGAACCTTACATTTCCAGGAGAAAACCTTCTTGTCGGCAATCGATTGTACCAAAATATCAATGTCGAAACCTAGCATGTCCTCGTATGACCAAGCAAAAACCTCAATGTAGTCTAGTAGCATCTGAACCAACCTTTCTTTAACACTTTTCTCAAGATCCGCTCTATCTTGATCTCTTTTACATCTTCGTCGGTGTCATACCCCAAATTTGCCCTCCATCTACTCAAAGTTTCATACATCTATACTCAAGGATTCCTCGAGGTTGATCGAGACAAACTCTCTCTAGACAAACAACCCAAACTAGGGTTTGGTATCTCTCAAGTCAAGATAAATTTCCAACATCTCAATGTTCATCATGCCTCCTCATATGCTTCAAAGATTCTCCATGTCAAGTTTCAAGCTTCCAAGTCAAGTTTCCTCGAGACAATTGCTCGGATGGTTGAAAATCGGTTATATGGACAAAAGTCAGCATGGTCAACATACTGATCAAACTTCATAATTTTGGTCAACATCCTCATTTTGAAGTTACATCCATCATTTGATCAAGGGTTGATCATGATTCATCAAGAAAACTCAGATTTGCTCAAAGTCAAACTTTCTAAATTAGGGTTTCTAGGTGAAAAGTCAAGCGAACTTTGGTGATCATAACTTTCTCATACTTTCTCGAAATTTTTCCACAAACTCTTGTTTTGAAGGAAATTCAATTCTCTACAACTTCATGTCTCACAAGAATGTCCAAAAAATGCTTCATTTGAGAGGTATAGCTCAAAACATTACAGGTCATTTTCAAAGTCAACAAAAAGTCAACTTTTTGTTTTGAAGATATATTGAGCATGGAAAGTCGAATTGAGATGAGACCAAAAAGGTTGGTTAGAGGACTCTTAGAGCTTTTCAAAAAGTCCAAGAACACTCAAAAATGTGGAAAATTGAGCAAGATACACTATTCATAAGTTGGGCAATTTTGGACAATTGCACAAAAGGACATTTTGGTCAAAATGCAAAATTTTCCAAATGGGCCTATAATCTTTTGATCCAAACTTGTTCATGACATAATTATTGACCCATAAATGCTTGGCCATGGTGATTTTCTATTTTTATGATTTATCTTTGAATTTTATAACATTTAAATCAAAAATAAATTATATAAAATATGAAAATTAAATATTTTTTCAAAAGGATTGGATTTATATCTTCCTTGGAGTCCAAGATAGCCCATAATTCATACCAAATTCGTGCTAGCCATGGCATTCATGAGAAAATCAATTTTTTGCAAATATTTGATTTGTTTTAAAGAGAAAGTATTTGCACATTGATTATTCAATCTTTTTTGCTTGCTTTTGCCATCCCAATTGCTTCTATAAATACCTAGCATTGCATACAAGCCAGAGAACGGAACCCTAACCCTTAAAACCACCCAAACTCTTGCAAATTTTTAAAGAATTCTTGAAAATCGAATTTTTAATTTCAGCCATTCTCAGCCTCTTCCAGCCATCCAAACGTGCTCAGGGGGTAAGTATGAGTAAGAATACATCATTGTTATGGATCAAAGCAAGCTAAATCGAGCCATATACATGCATACATAATCGATTTTTTCTTGAATTTGCATTTTTATTACCAGCCTGTTTTAATTGATTCTAACGTTTGCAATGTGTTCATGAGGTTCCACTGGATTGATCTGGGTCATCGTTTTGGTGCTTGCACGTTAAATCTGATTTGCCATTATTAGGGCTTTTATGTTTTGATCGAACCGTGTGATCTGACATTTTAGCGAAACTAAGGCCACCATGGATTCGGGAGGGTCGATTTAGGGGTAGGGTCCCCTTTCCCATTTATCCTGCGTATTTTCTTGTTTTGGTTTGGTCATCGGAGGCAATAGGAGCTAGGGCTCGTCGTGACAAGGTTGACTCGGCGATGCATGGGTGGCACGATCGTGCGTTCTGATTCGCTCACTCTTTCCATATGGGGTCCACGCGTGCTGACTTTGATTTTCAACTCAACCCTGACGCGTCATCATTCAAATACATTTGTTTTTCAATTTTCCAACACCATAGGCCACATGGCGCAGTGGTTAAGGCATGGGATTAGAAAGATACTCTCAAAGGTTGTGGGTTCGAACCACACCAGGACTGGTTCTTTTTTCTTCTTTTTCAAACTTTCAAACTTTTCAATATTTTTTCATATTTTCTATATTATTTAATATTTGCATTATGTTTTAATTAATTTCCACATTTTATTTATGCATTAAAAAGTTATAAAAAATATTTATTCTTTTTGCATTTGTTTTCTGAAAATCTTTATTTAATTTAATAAATTAAAAAACATATTTTTGCATGCATATTTATTTTTATTTATAATTTTGCATTTAAATCATTGTAAATTCATTTTAAATTGCTAAATTGCATCTAAAAAATCCCAAAAATTTATTTTAGCTTGTTTACATTATCTCCAGCATGTCATATTTTTTCTAATTAAAAATTTGCATTTTTCTAACATTTTCTCTTATCTTGATTTCATCATATTTTCCGATCTCTCGTTCGTTTCACAGGTTCTTTCAATTCGGACGTTTCTATACTATTTTCATTTTATTTTCCAATAATGTAACTGTATATGGGATGTAATAGTTTAAATTAGGTTTTTATTTTCCGCAAGTTTAAATTATGTATCTGCCCCAAAGCCTTGTAATAGCGTAGGATTTACCTTTCCGCATCTTTACATTCCGCATTTTAATTTCCGCACTCTATCAATTGCTAGTAACTAGGCGTGTATGGCAAGATAATAATGAACTTAGCCCACCAATTTTCAAGATAAAATATCAGAAATCAACACACTTCTTTCACACGCACCCTTAGGGTAATTCTCTCGTTGCCTTTGCGAATTCAAAATGGTCATGTCCCTCGAGCGTGAGGTATTCTAGCACCGTTGCCTTCAAACAAATCATCATAGTCCTTGATACAAAGATCATAAGACCCACGATGTAAGCCTCCGAATACATGATCTTGACCCTCGATTGTCACCTACGAAAATGATGATAGTCCCAGATGTGCTAGGATACTTCCTACAAGTTGCCTTCTGACCATCCGATGTCCCTTGAATGTCCGCTTACATCCAGCAGATGGAGCTACCTACTAACTAATGGTGCGTGGCGCTATTCTAAAGGAGCGAAGTATGAAAGCGACCAATTACAGGTGGGTAAATAAGTCTCTTAGTTGCTTGCTCTAAATCAAATGCTTTTCACACCTCACTTTTGTCAAAATTCAATTCCTTTTCAAAACAAAACATTTCCGAACACTTTGTATACACTCCTACATGAGTCATTACAAAGTCAAGCGAAATACCTTTTCAAAACATTTTTGTCAAACACACGGAAAGCAATTTTAAAGGTGATCTAGAGCAACTAAGAGCCCGTAGATAACTACGGATGGAAAGGGTGCTAATACCTTCCCTTTTCATAACCATTCTCCCGAACTCGAGAATCTAAGCGAAGGTCTTTTACGTACCTTTACCTTCCCTTAATTGGATAAAAATAAAAGTCGGTGGCGACTCTTGCTATCCGCACATCTGCGATACAAAATTCCTACAAAATCGGTTCACCGTGTTCTGAGCTGGCGACTCTGTGGGAACACCTAAAGAGAATACCTTAGGGATTTCTAGATAACTTTACAGCTTTTGTTTGACTTGTATGCTTTATCTTCAAGGGTTGCTTGGGCATTGTATTGTTGGGATCCTACACCGGATCGGGTTTCCTTTTAGGTAAGTAGCATTAGATCATCGCGACCGCTGGGCATTATAACTAAGCGGTCAACATGATGGCTACGTTAGCGTGACACTTTGGTTGTCCGATACTCTTCATTCCCAAGTTGAAGATAGTATTTGGCTTCTGCGTGGTGTCATCAAGCACTAACTAAACTTTTAGAACCTTAATTGACCCATCTTGGCCATTAGAAGGTAGTGAGATGGCGGCTTTGGTGCAGGGTTGGTTGATACTCGATGCTACTCATTGAGATCGAGACTTTTGGGATATTTTCGATCGACCACTTGGCCGTCGTGTTGAAATAAGCCTACGAGAAAGATCAATGATGTGAGATTCCTAGAACCCGGTTACTATTATGGGGCCAGGATGAACCAACTCAAACCTTTGGTAGGGTAATCACCTATACCTCATGCAAGCCTTAAACCTAGGCTCATTGTGTGAATTGTTTGTGCGTGCTAAACATGACATCATGACATCATTCGCATTGCATATCATTTCTAACTATTTCAAGGACCTAGGGATTTATCTTTGCTTTGTTTTGTAGGGATTATGGCTAGGAAGACTATCGAATCAACTTCATGGGTATCCTTCTCACTCAAAGATTTGGTTTGAGAAATTCCGACCATGCTCGGTTCACCAAAGACATGGTTATCTACTTGATTTGGTTATCTCGGTTTTGAAGAAGATATGATGCATGTCTATTCCGGTTCTTGACCGAAACACCATTGCTTTACATTCCAGTTATCGGTTGGTTCCCACCTTAGAAGAGTTCTCTAAGCTACTGGGATACCTATTCTTGACCAAATGCCATTCATAGGTCTAGAAAAGGTTCCTGAGTCGAAGATTGCATCGCCTTACATCTTAAGCGCTCGGACATTGAAGCCAATTGGGAAACTAGAAGTGGATTTAAGGGTTTACTTTCCAAGTTCTTAATCAAAAGCGAGAACTCCTCAAAGTTATGAGTTTCCATGCATTTGAAAACATTGTGGCCTTATTAATTTATGGTTTGGTTCTATTTCTAACTCGGATCAATTCATAGATATCAATGCCATCAAGTTGTTCCTTACCGCGATCCGATGCCTACTTTACTTGGAGATATTCTACATTCTCTCACACTCGTACTACTAAGCGACAAGGAACTCTCATGTGTTGTGTACGTTACTTTCCGGTGGTTTATTTAGCACCTTCCTCCATCGATTTGAAGAGCGAACAAAGGTTGAGATGGTCTCAAAGGCTAATGTCACTCTCCCGTTCGGATATCCGTTGGGTCTTTTCTCTCAAAGGACTTCACCTTCATCGGCGTTGTGGAGAATTCCCTAATGTACCACTCCTTGGTATAAGGGAGGTATTACTTATAACCCTTCTCTAGCTCTCGTCGGTTTGGTTTTGCCGAAGAGATGGTCCACATGATATGCTTCTCCAAGATGTTGTGTTCGACTACAATCACGATCTCGAATGCGAAGGTTTATACACGCTTGGGGCATGGTAAAGAGGCGATACCAAGACTTTGGGGCACGAACTCCATTCCTTGGGAACCTTACCTCAAATGGAGTGCGAGCTCGGGCTCAAAACCTCATGATGCCATTCACTTTGTTCTACGGTAATTATGGAACTTTGCTATAGGTGGCGTACCTATCTTTATTCTCCATCACGACATGCCTCTTGATTTTGTAGACTTGAAGAGATCTGGATTCAGCTCAAGAAGAGAGGATACCTTTGAGGCGGTGTTACAGAGTGAGAAGAAAGTGCTAGAGTTGACTAAGCTACTTCACGAGGGCGAAACATCAGCTTACATCGGCACCAAGAGGAAGCGACCATGGGAGACTTAGAGCTTTAGGATTTATATGTTTTTCTTTTATTGTTTTGAACTATCTCTTGTACTTAAAAGAAAAGAATAATGAAAAAGTACTAATAAATGTTTGTTCATTGCTTGTTTAACAAATTTAAATCTCTAAGGTCCTTGAAAACATTGCATTGCATTCGCATAAACATTGCTTAACATAGCATAACATTGCATCACAGGTACATTGGAGATTGGTTTTCTCATTTGCTCGCTATTTATTTTAGCGAAATGGCTCTTGAGCAGATTGTCAAAGATCTCCAAGCTCGAATGCTCGGTTTAATGATGTTCACGGTTTGGTCCAAGGCCAAGAAGATTTGAAGAAGCTCATCAACAAGAAGAAGAAGGTTGTTGGTCTCCTCGACATGGGCACGCTACAAAGGTTGTCCTAAGGTGGTCGGTCGTATTGAGCTCTCTGAAGGAAGTGTCCATCTTGAGGAAAGTAACAAGGGTGATGGTGAAGGCGGTCGGCTGAGCTTGAGAAAGCGTGATGATGGCCAATACTCTAATGAAGATGACAAGTACAAGCAACTTGAAGATCGATACGAATCTTGTGGAAAACTTGAAGATGTCAGGATGAATTTTGATGATCGAGTCTAGTTCAGTGTTGTGATTCCTCCCAAGTTCAAAGTTTCAACTTTTGCTAAGTATGATGGCATGTCTTGCCCAAAGCGCATTTGAAGTCCTATGTCGGAAGATCAATCCCACGATGAGGAGAAATTGTGGATGCCCTATTTTCAAGAGAGTTTGTCCGAAACTCAATTGGAGTGGTATTATCAGTTAGAGAATGACCGTATCCATACTTGGAGTAACTTGGCTGATGCTTTCTACAAACAGTATGAGTACAATGCTGAATTGACACCCACTTGCATGCAACTACAAAGCATGTCTATGGGTCGTGATGAGAAGTTCAAGGAGTATGCTCAGAAGTGGAGAGATTTAGCAGGCAGAGTTCAGCCACCCTTGTCCAATAGGGAGTTGGTTGATATGTTCATGGGGACAATAACAGGCCCATTCTTTAATCATCTGATTGGAAACTCTTGGTAGGATTCAAGATGATTAAGCGACGGCGTATTGAAGGGTATCAAGAGTGGAAAGATTCAAGTAGACATCTTGAATCTTTGCGAAGAGATCTTTTGGTGCTAAGAAAGAATCTAACGCTGTGTATGGTCGAAAAGCGAGCCAAGACCGACCGCGCTCAATCGTAGAGCGGGTTGTGATCTCGATCCTACATCGGCGAACCTCAGCGAGACAATGTCGTAACGAGCAGCGAAGGCGGTTCTGAAGATCAACATGCCTTTGTCATGAGCCTTGCAACACATGTTGAAAGCGATGATTACAGGGATCCTCCTCGAATGTCAACACTTCCTCTACGAGATACAATCCTAATGCTAAGTGTGCTTACCATTCCAATAGCCACGGACATAATCTTGATGATTGTTGGGCTTTGAAGAACAAGATTCAAGACATGATTGAAGCTAAGCGATTGAGTTTGACCCTCTGTGAGACTCGAGATGTGATCAGCCTATGCTAACCATGACAAGGTTCCAATCTTGTTGGTGATGATACTTATGTTTTCAACATAGATGACTTGACCATTCCTCGATGGTATTAAGAAGAATTTCTTTGCAAGCGGTGTCAATCGGGATGCCTAGAGAATTGTCGTTGGTGTCCATCACTTGATGGTTGTGCTTGGTTAAGAAGGCGTGTTCGGTGCATGATGAATAGCAGTGAGATACTATTTACGAAACCACACATGCGAAGTTGTGTGAAGAAATGTCTAAGTTGAAGATTGACAATGCAAAGCTGTACCATACGTGTGGGATACCTTGGGGCAGCCAAGTGGAAAGTATGATTACATGGTGAAGTACTGTTCACGATAGTTACAAGATTCCTATTGAAGATGTTAAAGGCGGGGATGGGGTGACGATTTCCAGAAAGATTATCTTGATGTTAATACAATAAGGTTTCCTCTGCGATCACATGCCTAGGTGGCACCTCTCATCATCACTTCTCCAAGGCCAGTTCCGTATTCCTCTGACAAGGCAATCCCTTGGAATTATGGAGCCGATGTTTACTACCATGGCGTCAAGCAAGACCCTTTGACCGTTGAAGATTTTGCAGTTGAAGCTACCATTCCTGACATTGACAACGTCACCGGATCTAGTAAGGTGACCCGAACTGGAAGAGTGTTCTCTCCAGATATTTCTCCTCCAAAAGACACTGCGACTCCAGCTCGCATTCCAGCTATTCAATCCATTTCCCAAGCTAGAGGGAAAGAACCCGGTAACTCGTCACCTTTCGGCCAAGTACCAAAGGAAGTTGCTGAAGACACCTCCAAACAAGAAATGGAGGAAATTCTGAAGATTATCAAGAAGAGTGACTACAATGTTGTGGAACAATTGAGACAGACTCCATCCAAGATTTCCATGCTCGCTTTGCTCTTATGCTCTGAGGCTCATGCTAATGCCTTGGCGAAGTTTCTGAAGAATGCTCATGTGCACAAGACACTAAACCAATTCGAAGTTTGTATAGCTAGCACGGCTGCCAACAACGGCCTAGGCTTCTCGATCTTGATTTGACTCTGTGGGAAAGAAACACAACAAAGCCTTGCACATCTACTTTGAATGCAAGGCGTTACCATCTCATGTTTTGGTTGATCAGGTTACGCTCGAATATCTTACGAAGCGCTTTTGATCGACTTGATGTCGAAGGGTTGGTTCGAGACCGGTGACATAATCGTGAGAGCTTTTGATGGTTCAAGCGAGCGATGCTTGGAGAGCTCACTCTGTTAAAGTCGGTTCCCAGACTTTTGACTCCACCTTCTTTGTCATGGACATCCGTCCGCTTACTCTTGCCTACTCGGGCCCCTTGGATACATGGGGCGGTACCCTACCTTGCATCGAGGCCAAGTACCGGTGAAAGGGAAGGTTGTCACGGTATGTGGTGAAGAAGAGTATATGGTCGATCATCTACAATCATTCGATACCTCGAGATGGAAGGAGAATTCTTGAGACTCCTGTCAAGCTTTTGAAACAATACCCAGTCATGCTGTTGACTCTCTGTCACGCTGAAGTTACATAAGCTCCTCCTAGGATGGCCTCATTGAAAGATGCTCAGCTCTTTGTTGAAGAAGGTAGTACTATTTGGGGTCAGCTCCCGATCTTCCTTTCAAATTTGACAAGGCTGGTTTAGGCTTCACCATCAAAGTCGGAAGATGATCGTGGCAGATGTGGCCAACTTCGCTACGCATCGGCCAGTGGAATCCATGCTATAGAAGACAACGACAACGACTTCGACATCAACAAGTGGATCTTCCCAACTCTAGATAAAGGGCTCAGCAATTGGAAGACTGAAGACGTCATACCAATCTCCTTTAGTCAGGAGTAATTGCTCTTGTTTTGTTTTGCTTTTCGTATTTCTTTATGTTTTGAACAATAAACTTTGAAAGCCTAGTGCCTTGCCCGGGGCATCATGGCTCGTTTGCGAGGGTTATTATCTGTCGTTTGTGTGTTTTCATTCAATAAATTCGTTGGACTTTTATTTCGCTTTGACTTTGTAATGACTCATGTAGGAGTGTATACAAAGTGTTCGGAAATGTTTTGTTTTGAAAAGGAATTGAATTTTGACAAAAGTGTGAGGTGTGAAAAGCATTTGATTTAGAGCAAGCAACTAAGAGACTTATTTACCCACTCAGAATTGGTCGTTTTCATACTTCTACGTTCCTTTAGAATAACGCTAGCCGTACCATTAGTTAGTAGGTAGCTCCATTCGTTGGTTGTAAGCGGGACATTCGAAGGGACATCAGATGGTCATAGAAGGCAACTTGTAGGAAGTATCCTAGCACATTCGAATGGACTATCATCATTTTCGTGGCGACAATCGAGGTCAAGATCATGTATTCGGAGGCGACATCGTGGGTCTTATGATCTTTGTATCGAAGGGACTATGATGATTTGTTTGGAAGGCAGCGGTGCTAGAATACCTCTCGTTCGAGGACATGACCATTTGAATTCATAAAGCTTGAGAGAATTACCTAAGAAGTGCGTGTGTGAAAAGTGTGTTGATTTGGATATTTTATCTTGAAAATTGGTGGGCTAAGTTCATTATTATCTTGCCATACACGCTGGTTACTAGCAATTGATAAGTGCGGAAATTAAAATCACGGAATATAAAGATGCGGAAAGGTAAATCTCTACTATTACAAGGCTTGGGGGCAGATACATAATTTAAACTTGCGGAAAATAAAAACCTAATTTAAACTATTACATCCCATATACAGTTACATTATTGGAAAATAAAATGAAAATAGTAAAGCGTCCGAATTGAAAGAACCTGTGAAACGAACGAGAGATCGGAAAATATGATGAAATCAAGATAAGAAAATGTTAGAAAAATGCAAATTTTAATTGGAAAAATATGACATGCTGGAAATAATGTAAACAAGCTAAAATAAATTATTGGGATTTTTTAGATGCAATTTAGCAATTTAAAATGAATTTACAATGATTTAAATGCAAAATTATAAATAAAAATAAATATGCATGCAAAAATATGTTTTTTAATTTATTAAATTAAATAAAGATTTTCAGAAAACAAATGCAAAAAGAATAAATATTTTTGATAACTTTTTAATGCATAAATAAAATGTGGAAATTAATTAAAATATAATGCAAATATTAAATAATATAGAAAATATGAAAAAATATTGAAAAGTTTGAAAGTTTGAAAAAGAAGAAAAAAGAACCAGTCCTGGTGTGGTTCGAACCCACAACCTTTGAGAGTATCTTTCCGATCCCATGCCTTAACCACTGCGCCATGTGGCCTATGGTGTTAGAAAACTGAAAAACAAAGTATTTGAATGATGACGCGTCAGGGTTGAGTTGAAAATCAAAGTCAGCACGCGTGGACCCCATATGGAAAGAGTGAGCGAATCAGAACGCACGATCGTGCCACCCATGCATCGTCGGTCAACCGGCAGCAGCCCAATCGTCTTCTCGAATGACACAGGCGAACAAGCAAAATGGGGATAAATGGGAAGGGGACCCTACCCCTAAATCGACCCTCACGAATCCATTGGTGGCCTTAGTTTACTAAAAATGCATATCTGCAGTTCGATCAAGCAGTTGAAAAGCCCTAATAATGGCAAATCGTATTTCTAACGTGCAAGCACCAAAGCGATGAGATCAATCGGTGGAACCTCATGAACACATTGCAAGCGTTAGAATCAATTAAAAGGCTGGTAATAAAATGCAAATTCAAGAAAAATGATTATGCATGTGTTTCGCTTGCTTTGCTTTGATCCATAACTGATGTATTCTTACGGTTTGGATGTTTGGAAGGCTGAAATTAAAATTTGATTTTCAAAATTCTTCAAAAATTTGCAAGAGTTTGGGTGGTTTTAAGGGTTAGGGTTCTGTTCACTGGCTGTATGCAATGCTAGGTATTTATAGAAGCAATTGGGATGGAAAAAGCAAGCAAAAAAGATTGAATAATCAATGTGCAAATATTTTCTCTTTAAAACAAATCAAATATTTGCAAAAAATTGATTTTCTCATGAATGCCATGGCTAGCACGAATTTGGTATGAATTATGGGCTATCTTGGACTTCAAGGAAGATATAAATCCAATCCTTTTGAAAAAATATTTAATTTTCATAATTTATATAATTTATTTTTGATTTAAATGTTATAAAATTCAAAGATAAATCATAAAAATAGAAAATCACCATGGCCAAGCATTTATGGGTCAAGAATCATGTCATGAACATGTTTGGATCAAAAGATTATAGGCCCATTTGAAACATTTGCATTTTGACCAAAATGTCCTTTTGTGATTGTCCAAATTGCCCAACTTGAATAGTGCTCGAGTGTTCTTGGACTTTTGAAAAGCCCTAAGAGTCCTCTAACCAACCTTTTGGTCTCATCTCAATTGGATTTTCCATGCTCAATATATCTTCAAAACAAAAGTTGACTTTTGTTGACTTTGAAAATGACTGTAATGTTTTGAGCTATACCTCTCAAATGAAGCATTTTTGGACATTCTTGTGAGACATGAGTTGTAGAGAATTGAATTTAATTCAAAACAAGAGGTGGTGGAAAATTTACGAGGCAATGAGAAGTTATGATCGATCAAAGTTGATTGACTTTTCACCTAGAAACCTAATTTAGAAAACAAACAATTGAATGCAAAAGTCCAGAATTTATTGAATGAAAACACACAAAGCGACGGATAATAACCCTCCCAAGCGAGCCATGATGCCCGGGCAAGGCACTAGGCTTTCAAAGTTTATTGTTCAAAACATAAAGAAATCGAAAGCAAAACAAAACAAACAATTACTCGACTAAAGGAGATTGGTATAGCGTCTTGATCTTCCAATTCTTGAGCCCTTTATCAGTGTTGGGAAGATCCACTTGTTGATGTCGAAGTCGTTGTCGTTGTCTTCTATAGCATGGATTCCACTCTGGCGTCTGCGGAAAGGAAGTTGGCGGCACGTTCGCGTATCATCTTGACCCTTGATGGTGAAGCCTAAACCGGTCTTATCAAATTTGAAAGGAAGATCGGGGCGACCCAAATAGTACTACCTTCTTCACAGCTGAGCATCTTTCGTGAGGCCATCCTAGGAGGAGCTTGCGTAACCGGGGTGACGGGAAGTCAGCAGGCATGACTCAGGTATTGTTTCAAAAGCTTGATAGGGAGTCTCGAAGAATTCACCTTCCATCTCGTATCGGAATGGTAGATGGTGACCATATACTCTTCTTCACCACACTTGTAACAACCTTCCCTTTCACGGGTACTTGATTTGATTCAAGGAGAATGTGCGCTTGCCCATGTATCCAAGAGCGTCCAAGTAAGCAAGTAGGCGGGACGGATGTCCATGACAAAAGTGGAATCAAAAGTGCAGGAACCGACTTTAGAGTGATGAGCTCTCCAAGTACCGTTCGCTTAGAACCATCAAAAGCTCTCACAATTATGTCCTTGGGTCTCGAAACCAACCCTTGACATCAAGTCGATCAAAAGCGATCTTGGAAGGATATTGAGGCGAGCAGTATCCACTAAAACATGAGACAATGTAGTGCCCTTTCATTCAACAGGGATGTGCAAGGCTTTGTTGTGTTTCTTTCTGGTAGGAGTCAAATCAGCATCAGAGAAGCCTAGGCCGTTGTTGGCAGCCAGGCTAGCAATACAAACTTCAAACTGGTCAGTGGTAGTGTCTTGCGGCACACGAGCATTCTTCAGAAATTTCACCAAGGCGTTAGCATGAGCCTCAGAGCACAAGAGCAGAGCAAGCGTGGAGATCTTAGACGAAATTTGTCCTAACTGTTCCACAACATTGTAATCACTCTTCTTGATAATCTTCAGAATTTCCTCCATTTCTTGTTTAGAGGTGTCTTCAGCAACTTCCTTTGGCACTTCTGGTTGAGCAGGTTGAGTTACTGGTTCTTTCCCTCTAGCTTAAGGAATGGATTGAATAGCGGGAATGCGAGTTGGAGTCGCGGTGTCTTTTGGAGGAGAGATATCTGGAGAGAATACCCTTCCGGTTCTGGTCACCTTACTAGATCCGGTGATGTTGTCAATGTCAGGAATGGTAGCTTCAACTGTAAGATCTTCAATGGTCAGGGGTTCTTGCTTGACGCCATGATAGTAAATATTAGCTCCATAATTCCAAGGAATAGCTTTGTCAGAGGAATATGGGCGGTCTTGGAAGTGATAATGAGAGGTGCCACTCTAGCGCAGGGATCGTGAGAGGAAATCCTTATAGTGTTAACATCGGCATAATCTTAGAAATCGTCACCCCATCCGTCGCCTTAACATCTTCAATAGGAATCTTGTAGCTCTCGAGGCAGTGTACTTCACCATGTAATCATACTTTCCACTTGGCTGCCCAAGGTATCCCACAGATGTGCAGTTTCGTTTGCATTGTCAATCTTCCTTAGACATTTCTTCACACTTACGCACGGTGGTTTCGAAATAGTATCTCACGGTTATCCATCATGCCTTTGAACCGTCTTCTCACCAAGCACAACCATCGGTAGCGGATGGGCACCAGCAGTTCTCTGGGCATCTGGGTTGACAGGCTTGCAAATTCTTCTTAATAGTCATCGGAGGAATGGTCAAGTCATCTATGTTGAAAACATAAGTATCGTCCTGACATTGGAACTCTTGTCATGGTTAGGCATAGGCGCGTTGATCACATTCGGTCTCAGCGGAGGATCAAACTCAATCGTCTTAGCTTCAATCATATCTTGAATCTTGTTCTTGAGCCCAACAATCATCGGTGCTATGTCACAGGCTATTGGAATGGTAAGCACACTTAGCATTAGGATTGTACTTGGAGAGAAGTGTTGACATTCGAGGAGGATCCTCAAAGTCGGCTCTGCTTTGAACATGTGTTGCAAGGCTTGCGACAATGGCATGTTGATCTTTGTGTGTCTTCGTTCGTGCGTTACAGTTCTTGTATTGTCTGAGGTTGTCTTGATGTAGGATTGGAAATCTGCCCCACAGTTAGTAGCGGTCGGTCTTGGCTCGGCTTTTCGACCATACCACATTAATTTCTTTCTTACCACCAAAGATCTTTTGCGCATTTGAAGATGACTCTACATGAATCTTCCCACTTGATACCGACAATCGCTCGCTGTCAATCAACTCGGTGAATCCGGTGAAGAGTTTCAATCGGATGATTGAAGAATGGGCCGTCGGTGTTCCCATAAACATATCAACCAACTCCATAAACATATGGCACTACACTGCTAGATCTCCCATACGAGCATACTCTTTGAACTTCTCGTCACGACCCATAGACATGCTTTGTAGTTGCATGCGAGTGGGTGTCAATTCACATGTACTCATCTTGTCTATAGAAAGCATCAGCCAAGTCACTCCAGGTACGGATACGGTCATTCTCTAGTTGATAGTACCATTCCAACTGAGTTCCGGACAAACTCTCTTGAAAATAGTGCATCCACGACTTTACATCATCGGTGTGGGGATTGATCTTACGAACATAGGACTTCAAATGCGACTTAGGGCAAGACATGCCATCATACTTAGCAAAAGTAGGAACTTTGAACTTGGGAGGAATCACAACACCAGGGACAAGACTCAGATCATCAAAATTCAGCCCGGACATCTTCAGGTTTTCCACAGCATTCAGACGATCTTCAAGTTGCTTGTACTTGTCATCCTCATCAGAGTATTGGCCATCATCATAGTTGTTCTCAAGCTCGGTGTTGCCTTCACCATTACCTTTGTTACTTTGTTCGGTCTTGACACTTCCTTGAAGAGCTCTATCAAGTGACCTCTTAGGACCTCCTTTGTAGCGTCGCCCATGTTGAGGAGACCAACAACCTTCTTCTTTTTGATGAGCTTCTTGGATCTTCTTGGCCTTGGACCAAGATGGTAAACATCTTCGAAATTGAGCATTACGAGCTTGAAGATCTTTGTGTGTTCAAGAGCCATTTACGCTAAAATAAATAGCGAGCAAATGAGAAAACCAATCTTCAATGTACATGATGCAATGTTATGCTATGATATGCAATGTTTATCACGAATGCAATGCAATGTTTTCAAGGACCTAAGAGATTTAAATTTGTTAAACAAACAATGAACAAACATTTATTAGTACTCTTCTTATTATTCTTTTTCTTTTTAAGTACAAGAGATAGTTCAAAACAATAAAAGAAAACATAAACATCCTAAAGCTCTAAGTCTCCATGGCTTCCTCTTGGTGCCGATGTAGCGTTGATGTTTCGCTCCTCGTGAAGTAGCTTGGTCAACTCTAGCACTTTCTTCTCACTTGGCTTGAGCTTCAAAGGTATCCCTCTCTTCTTTAGTGAATCAGGATCTCTTCAAGTCTTCAAAATCGGTAGGCATGTCGGGATGGAGGCGGTATAGGGTCGTCACCTATAGCAGGTTCCATAATTATTGGTAGAGCAGTGAATGGCATCATGAGGTTTTGAGCTCGAGCTCGCACCCATTTGAGGTAAGGTTCCCAAGGAATGGAGTTGGTGCCCCAAAGTCTTGGTATCGTCTTCTTTACCATGCCCCAAGCATGTATGAACCTTCGGTAATGCGGAGATCGTGGTTGTAGTCGAACACAATATCTTGGAGAAGCATATCATGTGGACCATCTCTTGAGCAAAACCAAGCGGCGTAGAGCTAAGGAAGGGTTGTAAGTAATACCTCCCTTATACCAAGGTGGTACATTAGAATTCTCCACAACGCTCAATGAATGTGAAGTCCTTTTGAGAGAAAAGGCTCCAGCGGATATCTGAATGAGAGAGTGACATCAACCTTTGAGACCATCTCAACCTTTGTTCATTCTTCAAAGCTGATGGAGGAAGGTGCGAAATAAACCACCAGAAAGTAGGTATACAACACATGAGAGTTCCTTGTCTTTTAGTAGTGCAGTGTGGAGAATGTAGGATATCTCCAGTAAAGTAGGCCTTGGATTGCGGGTAAGAAACAACTTGATGGCGTTGACATCTATGAATTGATCCGAGTTAGGAATAGAACCAAACCATAGATTAGCAAGGCCACAATGTCTTGAATGCATGGAAACTCATAACTTTGAGGAATTCTCGGGCTTTCTTAATTAGGAACTTGGAAAGTAAACCCTTAACTCCACTCTAGTTTCCCAATTGGCTTCAATACGAGCGCTTAAGATGTAAGCGGATCACGATGTCTTCGTACTTAGGAACCTTTTCTAGACGGTGAATGGCATTTGGTCAAGAATAGGTATCCCAGTAGCTTAGAGAACTCTTCAAGGTAGGAACCAATGATAATCAGGAATGTAAAGCAATGGTGTTTGGATCGAAGAAGCTGGAATAGGACATGCATCATATCTTCTTCAAAACCGGAATAACCAAATCAAGTAGATAACCATGTCTTTTGATGGGCGAGCATGGTGAAATTTACGAAACCAATTCTTTGAGTGAGAAGGTATACCCATGAAGTTGATTCGGATAGTCTTTCTAGAAGCCATAATTCCTACAAAGCGAGCAAAGATAAATCCTAGGTCCTTGAAATAGTTAGAAATGATATGCAATGCAAATGATGTCATGATGTCATGTTTAGCACACAAACAATTCACACAATGAGCCTAGGGTTAAGGCTTGCATGAGGTATAGGTGATTACCCACCAAAAGTTTGAGTTGGTTCATCTGTCCTATAATAGTAAGGGTTCTAGGAATCTCACATCATTGATCTTTCTCGGGCGCTTATTTCAATCGACTACCAAGTGGTCGACGAAAATGTCCCAAAAGTCGATCTCAATGGCGTAGCATCGGTATCAACCAACCTCGGTCTACACCAAAGCCGGCCATCTCACTACCTTCTAATGGCCAAGATGGGTCAATTAAGGTTCTAAAAGTTTAGTTAGCGCTTGATGACACCACGCAGAAGCCAAATACTATCTTCAACTTGGGAATGAAGAGTATCGGGACAACCAAAGTGTCACGCTAACGTAGCCATCATGTTGACCATTTAGTTATACGTCTAGCGGTCGCGATGATTTATTGCTACTTACCTAAAAGGAAACCTGGATCCGGGTGTAGGATCCCCCACAAATGTAATACCCAAGCAACCCTTAAAGATAAAGCATACAAGTCAAACAAAAAGCGGTAAAGGTGATTTAGAAATCCTTAAGGTAATTCTCTCTTTAGGGTATTCCCCAGCAGACTCGCCAGTTCTGTGATACGGTGAACTGACTTTTTTAGTGTTTGTATCGCAAATGTGCGGATAGCAAGAGTCGCCACCGACTTTTATTTTTATCCAATAAGGGAAGGTAAAAGTACAGAAAAAGACCTTCGTTTAGATTCTGAGTTCGGAGAATGGTTATGAAAAGGAAGGTATTAGCACCCTTTCCATCCGTAGTTATCTACGGGCTCTTAGTTGCTCTAGATCACCTTTTAAAATTGCTTTACATGTGTTTGACAAAAATGTTTTGAAAAGGCATTTCGCTTTGACTTTGTAATGACTCATGTAGGAGTGTATACAAAGTGTTGGAAATGTTTCGTTTTGAAAAGAGTTTGAACTTTGAAAAAGTGTGTGGTGTGAAAAGCATTTGGTTTAGAGCAAGCAACTAAAGACTTATTACCCACTCGAAATTGGTCGTTTTCCTACTTCTCGTTCCTTTAGAATAGCGCTAGCCATACCATTAGTTAGTAGGTAGCTCCATTCGTTGGATGTAAGCGGGACATTCGAAGGGACATCGGATGGTCATAGAAGGCAACTTGTAGGAAGTATCCTAGCACATTCGAAGGACTATCATCATTTTCGTGGCGACAATCGAGGTCAAGATCATGTATTGAGGCGACATCGTGGGTCTTATGATCTTTGTATCGAGGACTATGATGATTTGTTTGAAAGCAGCGGTGCTAGAATACCTCTACGTTCGAGGACATGACCATTTTGATTCGCAAAACGAGAGAATTACCTTAAGGGTGCGTGTGTGAAGAAGTGTGTTGATTTGGATATTTTATCTTGAAAATTAGTGGGCTAAGTTCATTATTATCTTGCCATACGCCTAGTTACTAGCAATTGATAGGGTGCGGAAATTAAAATGCGGAATGTAAAGATGCGGAAAGGTAAATCCTACGCTATTACAAGGCTTTGGGGCAGATACATAATTTAAACTTGCGGAAAATAAAAACCTAATTTAAACTATTACATCCCATATACAGTTACATTATTGAAAAAAATAAAATGATAAAGAAAGAATAAATGCAGATCGGATCAACCTGTAAAGGAATGAGAAATCGGAAAATACGATATGAATCGAACAAGAGAAAAAATGTTAGAAAAATGCAAATTTTTATATGAGAAAATTATTACATGCTGGAAATAATATAAATATGCTAAAATAAATTTTTGGGATTTTTTGGATGCAATTTAATAATTAAAAATGAATTTAAAATGATTTAAATGCAAAATTATGAATAAAAATAAATATGCATGCAAAATTATATTTTTTAATTTTATAAATTAAATAAAGATTTTATGAAAGTAATGTAAAAAGAATAAATATTTTTGACAATTTTTTAATGAAGAAATAAAAACATGAAATTAATTAAAACAATGCAAAAATATTAGAAAATTAGAAAATATGAAAATATTGCAAGTTTGGAAAAAAAGAAGGAAAACCGGTGCCCATAGGGATCGAACTCAGGACAAGGGAGAGGATCCAGGAATAGTGAACGCCTTAACCACTGGGCCACGTTGCATCTGATGTTTGAAAACGAAGTGAGTGGAATACATGCAGCGTCACCCTCCGATTGCCTCGTTTGGCGCCAGACCTTCATCTTCAACCTTTTGAATTTTTGAAAACATAGCGTCGGCCTCGGTCGCGCTATAACCTACAATTTCAAAATCTCATACATAATATAAATTTGTTGTGAGTACATGAATCGATTGCAAATTGGATTCTAAACACAATGGTGGTGGTCTCATGTTCCAATTTCGTGCAGAGTTCCCAATTCGTGCAAGGAAACCCTAACTATGGTAAACATCGATTCCGGCCATGAAAACTCAATCAAACTATGCAGAAAGCTTGCAAACTTCCATCTAAATACAAAACAAACCATGAAACATGTTAAAAATGCATGAGAATTAGAAATCGATTTTGGAAAAGGAAGAACGAACTGATTCCACGATTCTTGATGGTTTTGCAACTTGTAAAGTCGGATCGACTCTAAACAATCCAAGGAACACGATGGAATGCTCAAAATCGATTGAAATCCACTGGAACCAAGGCTGCGGATTGCTTGAAGGTCACGGATTTTTGGCTTTTAGGTTAGGGTTTTTAGGGCAATTTTTCTGTTCTCTCTTGATAGGTATGTATCACACATTTATACTGGATGAATTTGGCATGGTTTTTGGAAAGAATCAATCAACATTCAATGTACATCAAAATTGATTTTTGTACAAAATCAAATTTTCAAAATTTGATTAATTTCCAATCCAATCTTGCCATATTGATCAATTTTCGAAAATTGCTGGCCTTTGTGAGTTACTTGAGTCTCAAGGAAAAAATAAAAATCAATCTTTCAATTAATTTTGATTTTATACTTTATTTTTAAATTTAATTTGCATTTAAATGAATAAATTCCAAATTAAATAGAAAAATAAATCAAAAATTCGTGGCATTGGGCTTGGATATTCCTAATTGTATGAGGAATAAGTTTGGATGAAGAAAAAGCAAGCCCATTTGCAAAAAATTTGATTTTTAGAAGTATCTCTCTTTCTGCATTCCTTCAAAATTGCCCAACTTGTGAATGGTGTATCTTGCTCAATTTTCTAGATTTTTGAGTGTTCTTGGACTTTTTGGAAATCTCTAAGAGTCCTCTAACCAACCTTTTTGGTCTCATCTCAATTGGAGTTACCATGCTCAATATATTTTCAAAACAAAAAGTTGACTTTTGTTGACTTTGAAAATGACACTGTAATGTTTTGAGCTATACCTCTCAAATGAAGCATTTTTGGACATTCTTGTGAGACATGAAGTTGTAGAAATTGAATTTCCTTCAAAACAAGAGGTGGTGGAAAACTTTACGAGAAAGTATGAGAAACTTATGATCGGTCAAAGTTCGAGTTGACTTTTCACCTAGAAACCCTAATTTAGAAAGTTTGACTTTTGAGCAAATCTTGAGTTTTCTTGATGAATCATGATCAACCCTTGATCAAATGATGAATGTAACTTCAAAATGAGGATGTTGACCAAAAATTATGAAGTTTGTGTATGTTGACCACAGTTGACTTTTGTCAATCTGTGATTTTCGACCATCGAGCAATTATGCGAGGAAACTTGACTTGTGAAGCTTGAAACTTGACATGGAGAATCTTTGAAACATACGTGGAGGCATGAAGACCATTGGAGATATTGGAAGTCCATCTTGACCTGAGAGATACCAAACCCTAGTTTGGGTTGATTGTCTAGGAGAGAGTTTGTCTGATCAACTCTTGAGGAATCCTTGAGTATAGATGTATGAAATCTCTTGAGTAGATGGAGGGCAAATTTTGGGGTATGACATCACCTTAACATCTTCAATAGGAATCTTGTAGCTCTCAGGAACAGTGTACTTCACCATGTAATCGTATTTTCCACTTGGGCGCCCCAGTATCCCACGGATGGTGCGGTTTAGTTCACATCTTGATCTTGATTTAGACATATCGTCACACCTTACGCATGGGTGGTTTAGAAATAGTATCTCACGTTATCCATCATGCAGAACACGTCTTCTCAACCAAGCACTGACCATCAGGTGCGAGATGGGCTGCGACAATTCTCTGGCATCCGGTTGACAGCTTGTAACAAATTCTTCTTAATCATCGGAGGAATGGTCAAGTCATCTATGTTGAAAACATAAGTATCTTCACCTGACATTGGAACTCGGTCATGGTTAGGCATAGGTCGTTGATCACATTCGGAGTCTCAGCGGGAGGTCAAACTCATGCTTAGCTTGATCAAATCCACGAATCTTGTTCTTCAGAGCCCAACAATTGTCAGTGTCGTGCCCTGGGCTATTGGAATGGTAACCACACTTAGCATTAGGATTGTATCTCGGAGAGGAAGTGTTGATGTTTTGAGGAGGATCCCTCAAGGTTATCAGCTCTGCTTTCAACATGTGTTGCAATGCTTGCGACAATGGCATGTTGATCTTCGTAAACTGTCTTCGTGGCGCGTTCTGGCTACGCGCGTTGTCTCGCTAAGGTTGTGCTGATGTAGGATTGGAGATCCTGGCCCCCCAGTTAGTAGCGGTCGGTCTTGGCTCGGCTTTTCTGACCATACACAGCATTAGCTTCTTTCTTACCACCAAAAGATCTCTTCGCAGCATTTGAAGATGTCTCTACATGAATCTTTCCGCTCTTGATACCAACTTTAATACGCTCTCCTGTCAATATCAACTCGGTGAATCCGGCTGAAGAGTTTCCAATCAGATGATTGAAGAATGGATCGGTCAGCATTCCCATAAACATATCAACCAACTCCCTATTGGACAAGGGTGGCTGAACTCTGCCTGCTAAATCTCTCCATTTCTGAGCATACTCCTTGAACTTCACATCACGACCCATAGACATGCTCTGTAGTTGCATGCGAGTGGGTGTCAATTCAGCATTGTACTCATATTGCTTGTAGAAAGCATATGATAAGTTACTCCAGGTACGGATACGGTCATTCTCTAGCTGATAATACCACTCCAACTGAGTTGCGGACAAACTCTCTTGGAAATAATGCATCCATAACTTTCTGTCATCAGTGTGGGCGTTGATCTTCTGAACATAGGACTTCAAATGCAGCTTCGGACAAGACATGCCATCATACTTGGCAAAAGTTGGAACTTTGAACTTAGGAGGAATCACCACACCAGGAACAAGGCTCAGATCATCAAAGTTCAGCCCGGACATCTTTAGGTTTTCCACAGCATTCAGGCAGTCTTCAAGTTGCTTGTACTTATCATCTTCATCAGAGTACTGGCTATAGTCAGAGCGATCTTCTCCCTCCTTCTTAGGCTCACGCTGGTTATCTTCATTACCCTCGACACTCCCCTCATTCTTGACTCTTCCTTCAGAGGGCTCTATCCGACTGACCCTTTTAGGACCACCTTTGTAGCGTCTGCCCATGTTGAGCAGACCAACAACCTTCTTCTTTCTATTGATGAGCTTTTTCAGATCTTCTTGACCTTGGACCAAACTGGTGAACATCTGTTGGAACTGAGCATTCTGAACCTGGAGATCTTTGACAGACTGTTCAAGAGCCATTTCTGCTAACATAAATAGCGAGAGAATGAGAAAACCAATCTTCAATGTACCTGTGATGCAATGTTATGCTATGATATGCAATGTTTATGCGAATGCAATGCAATGTTTTCAAGGACCTTAGAGATTTAAATTTGTTAAACAAGCACGAATAAACATTTATTAGTTCTCTTTTTTATTATTTTTTCTTTTTAAGAACAAGAGATAGTTCAAAACCATAAAACGAAAACATATAAATTCTAGAACTCTAAGTCTCCCATGGGCGCTTCCTCTTGGTGCCGAGATAGGCGTTGATGTTCCGCTCCTCGTGAAGCAGCTTTGTAAACTCCAACACTTTCTTCTCGCTTGCGTAGCACTGAGTTTCAAAGGTATCCCTTTCTTCTTTGATCTGAATCTAAGATTTCTTCAAGTCTTCAAAATCAGTAGGCATGTCAGGATGGAGAACAGTATAGGATTCGTCTCCTATAGCAACAGGTTCCATAATTACTGGTAAAACCGGCGTGAATGGCATCATGAGGTTTTGAGCTCGGGATCTCACCCATTTGAGGTAAGGTTCCCAAGGAATGGAGTTTTGGTGCCCCAAAGTCTTGGTATCAGTCTTCTTTACCATGCCCCATGCGTGTATGAACCTTCATCGGTAATTCTGGAGATCGTGGCTGTAGTCGAACACAATATCTTGGAGAAGCATATCATGTGGACCATCTCTTCGAGCAAAACCAAACTGACGTAGAGCTAGAGAAGGGTTATAAGTAATACCTCCCCTTATACCAAGTAGTGGTATATTAGGGAATTCTCCACAACGCTCAATGAAGGTGAAATCCTTTTGAGAGAAAAGATTCCAACGGATATTTGAATGAGAGAGTGACATTAACCTTTGAGACCATCTCATCCTTTGTTTATTCTTCAAAACTGATGAAGGAAGGTGCGAAATAAACCACCTAGAAAGTAATGGTATGCAACACATGAGAGTTCCTTGTCTTTTAGTAGTACGAGTGTGGAGAGAATGCATAATATCTCCAAGTAAAGTAGGCACTGGATTACGAGTAAGAAACAGTTTGATGGCGTTGACATCTATAAATTGATCCGAGTTAGGGAATAGAACCAAACCATAGATTAGCAAGGCCACAATATCTTCAACTGCATGGAAACTCATAACTTTGAGGAATTCTCGGGCTTTCTTAATTAAGAACTTGGAAAGCAAACCCTTAACTCCACTCCTGGTTTCCCAATTGGCTTCAATGTCTGAGCGCTTAAGATGTAAGGCGGATGCGATGTCTTCGTACTTAGGAACCTTTTCCAACCGGTGAGCGACATTTGGTCAAGAATAGGTATCCCAGTAGCTTAGAGAACTCTTCAAGGTAGGAACCAGCGATAATCAGGAATGTAAAGCAATGGTGTTTCGGATCGAAGAAGCTGGAATAGGACATGCATCATATCTTCTTCAAAACGAGATATCCAAGTCAAGTAGATAACCATGTCTTTTGATGGGCCGAGCATGGTGGGAATTTACGAAACCAATTATTTGAGTGAGAAGGCATACCCATGAAGTTGATTCGGATAGTCTTTCTAAAGCCATAATCCTACAAAGCAGGCAAAGATAAATCCCTAGGTCCTCGAAATAGTTAGAAATGATATGCAATGCAAATGATGTCATGATGTCATGTTTAGCACACAAACAATTCACACAATGAGCCTAGGTTTAAGGCTTGCATGAGGTATAGGTGATTACCCACCAAAAGTTTGAGTTGGTTCATCTGTCCTATAATAGTAGCTGGGTTCTAGGAATCTCACATCATTGATCTTTCTCGTAGGCGTTTATTTCAATACGACTACCAAGTGGTCGACCGAAAATATCCCAAAAGTCTGATCTTAATGAGCGTAGCATCGAGTATCAACCAACCTTAGTCTGCACCAAAACCGGCCATCTCACTACCTTCTAATGGCCAAGATGGGTCAATTAAGGTTCTAAAAGTTTAGTTAGCGCTTGATGATACCACACAGAAGCCAAATACTATCCTTAACTTGGGAATGAAGAGTATCAGGACATCCAAAGTGTCACGCTAACGTAGCCATCATGTTTCTTTGTTTGATATCGTCTAAGGTATGACGATTTATTGCTACTTACCTAAAAGGAAACCCGGATCCGGGTGTAGGATCCCCCACAAATATAATACCCAAGCAACCCTTAAAGATAAAGCATATAAATCAAACAAAAAGCAATAAAGGTGATCTAGAAATCCCTAAGGTAATTCTCTCTTTAGGGTGTCTCCCAGTAGTCGCCGATTACGTAACACGGTGAAGCCCGACTTTGTAGGTTTTGTATACAAATGTACGGATAGCAAGAGTCGCCACCGACTTTTCTTTTATCAATTTAGGGAAGGTAAAAAGTACGAGAAAAAGACCTTCGTTAGATTACGAGTAAGGAGAAGGTTATGAAAAGGAAGGTATTAGCACCCCTTTCCATCCATGATTATCTGGGCTCTTAGTTGCTCTTAGATCACCTTTAAAATTTGCTTTCTGTGTGTTTGACAAAAATGTTTTGAAAAGGCATTTCGCTTTGACTTTGTAATGATTCATGTAGGAATGTAAACAAAGTGTTTGGAAATGTTTCGTTTTGAAAAGAGTTTGAACTTTGACAAAAGTGTGAGGTGTGAAAAGTATTTGATTTGAGCAAGCAACTAAAAGTCTTATTACCTACTCAGAATGGTCGTTTTCGTGTTATTTTACGTTCCTTTAGAATAGCGCTATCCATACCATTAGTTGGTAGGTAACTCTATTTGTTGGATGTAAGCGGGACATTCGAAGGTACATCGGATGGTCATAGAAAGCAACTTGTAGGAAGTATCCTAGCACATTCGAAGGGACTGTCATCATTTTTCGTAGGCGACAATCGAGGGTCAAGATCATGTATTCGTAGGCGACATCGTGGGTCTATGATCTTTGTATCGAAGGGACTATGATGATTTGTTTTGAAGACAACGGTGCTAGAATACCTCTACGTTCGAGGGACATGACCATTTGTATTCGTAAAGGCAACGAGAGATAGTTACCCTAAGGGGTGCGTGTGTGAAAGGAGCGTGTTGATTTCAGATATATTATCTTGAAATTAGAGTGAGCTATGTCCAATTTTAGTCTTGCCATACACGCCTAATTACTAACAGTTTATAGGGTGCGGAAATTAAAATGCGGAAGTATAAAGAGCAGAAAGATAAATCCTACGCTATTACATGGCTTTGGGGCAGATACATAATTCAAACTTGCGGAAAATAAAAATCCTAATTAAAACTATTACATCCCATAAGCAATTACATAATTTGAAAAAAAAGAAAACGGTAAAAAGAAATCGTCCGAAACGGGATAACCTGTTAAAAGATGAGAAATCGGAAAATACGAGGAAATCGAATAAGAGGAAAATGTTAGCAAAAATGATAATTTTTAAATGAGAAAAATATTTCAGGCTGGGAATAACATTAATATGCAAAAATAATTTTTTGGGATTTTTTTGGAGTTAATCTAATAATTAAAAACTAATTAAAAGTGATTTAAATGATAAATTAACAATTAAATTAAATATGCATGCAAAAATAATATTTTTAATTTTATAAATTAAATAAACATTTTCTGGAAATAATGCAAAAAGAAAAATATTTTTTGATGTTTTTAAATGCATGATAAAAATTGTTGAAATTAATTAAAAATGCATGAAAATATTAAATGAAATAGAAAATAGAAAATAGAAAATATGAAAAATGTGTTAGTTTGTAAAAAGAGTAAAAATAAGTGGTCCTGGTAGGAATCGAACCGGTGTCCTTGCTTTCACAAACCCAAGCCATGACCAACTGAGCCAGCGTGTATTACTGTTTGAAAATCGGAGCGAGTGGATTGTGAACATGTGTCGCTCCCTGACTACATCGTCCCGCGAACTTCATCTTCTTAAATTCAAATTAAGAATTTTCGTCGGCTTTGGTTCGGCTATAACCCTAACTAAATCAAAAATCACATACAGGTAATATAAATGAAATCTAAAGCCATGGTTCGATTCGTCTTGGTCCCTGATCATCTGGCGGCATCGGTTTGGTCAATTATCCTAATTAGAAGCCTAAATCGTGACCTAAAACCCTAAACATGGCATATCATGTTTCGACCACGAAAACTCAATTGGATGACCGAGCTTGTAAACCTTGTTCTAAGCATGAAACAAACATCAAAACACATTAATAATGCATGATAAGCAAATTGGTTCAAAAAGTATGAACAAACCAAATCGTGATTTCTCAATTCTTGATGTTTTTTAGAGTTGTGAGGGTCTGGATCGATTCCAAAGACCTCAAGGAATGCAATGGAAGGCTTGGAATTGGTTGAATCGAAGCAAAATTAGGGCTGCTAGTTGCTTCAGTGCAGTTTCTTTGAGTTTGAATAGGGTTTCTCGACCAATTTTCTACCCTAATTCGTGTGGCATGTATTGTATATATATAGTAGATGGAATTGGAGCTGATTTGAGGAAGAATCAATCATCAATCAATGCAAAATATATTTGATTTTGTACCAAATCAAATTTTCTCTTCTTTGATCAATTTCAATCAATTCTTGCCATATCCAATCAAATTTCGAAATTTGCTGGCTTTCTTGGGTTGCTTGGATCTCAAGGAAGAGAGAAAAATCAATTTTGCATTTAATTTTGATTTTATACTTTATTTTTGAATTTAATTTGTATTTAAATGAATAAAATCCAAATTAAATAGAAAAATAAAATAAAAATTCGTGGCTTTGGGCTTGGATATTCTTAATTGTATAAGGAACAAGTTTGGATGAAGAAAAAGTAAGCCCATTTGCAAAAATTTTGATTTTTAGAAGTATCTCTCTTTGTGCACTTCTTCAAAATTGCCCAACTTGTGAATGGTGTATCTTGCTCAATTTTCCACATTTTTGAGTGTTCTTGGACTTTTTGGAAAGCTATAAGAGTCCTCTAACCAACCTCTTTGGTTTCATATCAATTGGAGTTTCCATGCTCAATATATCTTCAAAACAAAATGTTGATTTTTTGTTGACTTTGAAAAGGACCTGTAATGTTTTGATCCATACCTCTCAAATGAAGCATTTTTTGAACATTCTTGTGAGACATGAAGTTGTAGAGAATTGAATTTCATTAAAAACAAGAGGTGGTGGAAAAATTTATGAGAAAGTATGAAGAAGTTATGCTCAGTCAAAGTTTGGTTGACTTTTCACTAAGAAACCCTAATTTAGAAAGTTTGACTTTTGGGCAAATCTTGAGTTTTCTTGATGAATCATGATCAACCCTTGATCAAATGATGAATGTAACTTCAAAATGAGGATGTTGACCAAAAATTATGAAGTTTGACTGTATGTTGACCACAATTGACTTTTGTCAATCTGTGATTTTAAACCATCGAGCAATTGTCGAGGAAACTTGACTTGAGGCTTGAAACATGACATGGAGAATCTTTGAAGCATATGAGGAGGCATGAAGACCATTGGAGATGTTGGAAACTCATCTTGATCTGAGAAATACCAAACCCTAGTTTGGGTTGATTGTCTAGGAGAGGGTTTGTCCGATCAAACCTTGAGGCATCCTTGAGTATGGATGTATGAAATATCTTGAGAAGATGGAGGGCAAATTTTGGAGTATGACACTATGATGTGAAGAGGTATCTCGAGACTTAGGAATATCCAGAGGGCATCATCAGCGACAAAGTTCTTGAGAAGATTTGCATCAAATTCTTCCTCGTGATGGCATCTATCAAGCGCAATCACGACTTGTGCTTACTCATTGTAGACGAAAGCAGTGAGCGTATCATGGAAGATTTACACGAAGGCGCATTTGGTACCCATTCTAGTGGACATACGATGGCCAAGAAGATTTTGAGAACAGGTTACTATTGGTCCACCATGGGCGATTATCGCGTATGCTTGATCTTGTCACAAATGCGGTTACAGGCAAAGTGCACATACCTCCAGAACCTCTGAATATTCTAACAGCTCCTTGACCTTTTGCAATGTGGGGCATTGACATGATCGGAGAAGTTAAGCCCACAGCTTCCAACGGACATCGTTTCATCCTTGTGGCAATTGACTATTTCACCAAGTGGGTAGAAGCAGCCTCGTTCGCATCTGTTACCAAGAATGTCGTGGCTCGATTCATCAAACATAATCTTATCTGTCGGTATGGCACTCCTAAAAAGATTATCACAGATAACGGCTCTAATCTCAACAATAAGATGATCACCGAACTACTGCCGGATTCAAGATCAAGCATCACAACTCTTCTCCATATCGGCCTAAGATAAATGGCGCAGTGGAAGCCGCCAACAAGAATTTTAAGAAGATTATACAAAAGATGATAGTAACTTACAAAGATTGGCATGAGATGTTACCCTTCGCTCTTCATGGTTATCGCTTTACTGATCTGAGCATCAGCAGGGCAACCCCCTTCTCTCTTGTATACAGTATGGAGGCGGTCCTACCAATAGAGTTCGGATACCCTCTACTAGAATCCTGCGGACACGAGTTAGGCGAGGCGATTGGGTCGAGACTACCTTGACCGGATTAACTTGATTGATGAGGCGACTCATATACGCCCGCAGACGGATCTATCGAGCGAATGATCGAGGCATTTAATAAGAAAGTCAAGCAAAGTCTACCATGTCGGTGACCTAGTAGTCAAGCGCATCATCCTTCCACAGGTGATCCGGGGCAAGTGGACTCCCACCTCGAGGGACCATTTGTAGTCAAAGCAGTATTTTCGTGGAACTATGATACTTAGCACCATGGATGGTGAAGACTTCCCACACCACATGAGCGGACATAGTCAAATAATACTACGCATAAAGAGACCCATAGGTCGGTGACCTAGGCAAAAATAAGGGCATCCGCGAACCAAAAGGGTTCGGGAAAAGTTAAGGATATATACAAAATATGTACACGGCGAAAACACGAATAGGCGGCTTGGGCAAAAAGGTATCGATGGTGAAAACAGAAAGGCGGTCTAGGCAAAGTTAGGGATTTAAGCGTCGACTATGTCTCGTCGGATCACCTATCTACTTCGGACTACTATCAACATTCAAGATTCAAATGGCGAAAATCAATTCACTCACTTTCTCTTGACAAGGAGATGAGATAGTTGAAATATATGAGTACTAGCATAGTTGGAACTTAACGAGATTGTTTACGCATAGCTTTTACCTTTCTTGTGTACCAACTACTTGGCCATCATACATTTCAAATAAATCAAATTCTTTCTCTTTACAATTTTTCTATTGTTACTTGCATAAAGTCCAACATTTGTTTTGAATGATTATATGCATTTGACAATAAGAATATATTCACAAACGTGCAAAAAGTGAACATACAAGGATAATTACTACAGGCTCTAGGACTTGAGATGACAGCGAAGGTCACCAATACGTTCCTTGGCGGTACAATCCCTACAGAGTGTCACTCACTATAAACCTTCCCCAGAGGAGTACTTTTTCCTTGTTCCAGCATTCCAAGCTTTATCACGTTAGTCCCCGAGAAGTGATCCCAATCAACTGAACCATGTTACATCAGTCTCCAGGCAGGAGCGATTCATCACCAGCAGAAGTATCCCCAACAAAATATCTCTCGACAATTATCATTTCCCGATATCCAGACTTGAAACTTGGTCAGACATTGCATCGAAGGAAACCTACCTCTTTTATTCCCGGCCGGAGATTTCGACAGCTCTAGGTCCTTCTAACGGTCTCCAAATGCTCTCGGCCAAGATCTATCGCAAGACCCAGTGGCGCCTCTAATTTTCTCCCCAGCGGGGTATGCATAAGATCCTCAGTGGCGCATCTCTCATCCTCAACAATATCTAGGCTCAAGACTTGGTCAGATAGTGCATCGGAGGAATCAAGGATATCTTTCTTGTCTTTTAAAAGCAGGGTTTTCATCCGTTTTATCCCCAAACAGAAGTCAGGAATCCTCAAGCAAAGCATCCACATCTTCTTCAAGATGGATATGTTTTGAAATACCACAACATTATGTCATTCATACATTACTCATAAAAGTCATAATTTGAGCATATGTCATTCATATACATTGTCATGCATCATAATCTGCATAAGACTAACAATATATTATCAAAGTTCCTTTGTTTTTCCCAAACAGGTGAAAATCACTTCTAAAACAAAAAGGTCCAGGATTAATACCGAAGCCAGACGGGAAAACTATCTGAACAACCGCCTAGTTGTCCTCAGGCAATGGTCGAGATTAATGCGAAGCAGACGGAAAACTATACGAGCGACCGCCCTAGTTGTCCTTCAAAAACTGGTCTAGGATTAATGCCGAAGCCAGACGGGAAAACTATCTGAACGACCGCCCTAGTTGTCCTCCGACAACAGATCCAAGATTAATACCCGAAGCCAGACGGGAAAACTATCTGAACAATCACAAGTTATCCTCCGATAACAGGCATTGGATTAATACCCGAAGCACAACAGGGAAGCTATCCACATTTTGCCAACTACTATCCCCTCAGAGTAATCGACACAAAGATTTATTCTGACTCTCTCTTATTATCAACAGCAACTACAGAGTCTAACGTACCACTCAGTTGCCTTGGATGGCATCTTAAGCCCATCTCCGACTACTTGTCAACATTTCTCCGCTTTCAGAATGCTGCATATTTGGTTAAAAACCAATATAAACCAATAACTTCATTCAAAGATGAGCACGAAGTCTAACATATGACCCCCTCCGGATGGCATCTTAAGCCCATCTTCATGCTCCTTCCACTTTCAGAAACGTCTGCAGAGCCTAGAGTATGGCTCACTCCCAGCGTTGATCTTTCCAGATGGCATCTTAAGCCCATCTCCGACGACTCTCCTATTCAGACGACATCTCGAGCCTAGCGTACGACTCGTTCCCCAGCAAAATCTCCAACTTCTCCAAATGGCATCTGTAAGCCCATTCCCGCATCACCAACAGCGAGCGCAAATTTTTAGGTGTACTCGAGTGTGCAATCATCTTCTACCTCCAGGTCACGAAAGGCGAACATGCCAATATAACCCTTCCAGTACAAGAAAATTGAACAGGGGCAGTTGTCATACCCCAAAATTTTCCCTCCTACTTCTCAAGACATTTCATACATCTACACTCGAAGTTCCTCGAGGTTGATCGAATGGACCCTCACCTAGACAATCAACCCAAACTAGGGTTTGGCAATTCTTAGATCTAGATGGACTTCCAACATCTATAATGGTCATCATGCCTCCTCATATGCTTCAAAGAATCTCCATGTCAAGTTTCAAGCCTCACAAGTCAAGTTTCCTCAGGCAATTGCTTAGATGGTTGAAAATCAATTGTATTGGACAAAAAGTCAACTGTGGTCAACATACTGTCAAACTTCATGATTTTTGGTCAACATCCTCATTTTGAAGTTACATTCATCATTTGATAAAGGGTTGATCATGATTCATCAAGAAAACTAAAGATTTGCACAAAAGTCAAACTTTCCAAATTAGGGTTTTTCAATGAAAAGTCAACTGAACTTTGAGTGAGCATAACATCTTCATAATTTCTCATAAAATTTTTCCACCATCTCTCATTTTGAAGGAAATTCAATTCTCTACCACTTCATGTCTCACAAGAATGTTCAAAAAATGCTTCATTTGGAAGGTATGGATCAAAACATTACAGGTCATTTTCAAAGTCAACAAAAAGTCAACTTTTTGTTTCGAAGTTTTATTGAGCATGGAAACTCCAATTGAGATGAAACCAAAGAGGTTGCTTAGAGGACACTTAGATATTTCTAAAAAGTCCAAGAACACTCAAAAATGTGGAAAATTGAGCAAAATACACCTTGTACAAGATGGGCATTTTTGAAGAAGTGCACAAAGAGAAATACTTGTGAAAATCAAAATTTTGCAAATGGACCTAGTTTTTCTTGGTTTAAACTTGTTCCTTATCTTATTTGGAACCTTCAAGCCCAATGCCACGAATTTTGTCTTTATTTTTCTATTTAATTTGAATTTTATTCATTTAAAAACAAATTAAATTTAAAAATAAGGTATAAAATCAAAATTAAATGCAAAATTGATTTTTCTCTCATGCTTGAGATCCAAGTAACTCACTGGTGGCAAATTTGAAATTTGCATAGATTTGCAAGAATTTGATTGAAATTTGATCAAAAAGGAAGATTTGATTTCATACAAAATCAAATATTTTTACATTGATTGATCATTATTTGTTCTTCATTCATTGAAATCCATCCATTATAAATGTACAATGCATATCACATGAGAAAGAACAGAAAAATTGCTTGGAGGAACCCTAACCTAAGTCAAAAAATATGTGTCTTTCAAGCAACTTGCAGCCATAGTTATGCTTCGTTTCAGCCAATTCCAAGCATCCAAACACGTTCCTTGAAGTCTCCTGAATCGTTCCAGAGCTTTACAACTCTCAAAAACATCAAGAATCACGAAATTCAGTTTTGGTTTGTTCTTACTTTTTCAAAATTCGAATTCTGTTATTCATGCGTTCTTAACATGTTTTGATGTTTGTTTTGTGTTTAGAATAAAGTTTGCAAGCTTTCTGGGTGATTCAATTGCATTTTAGTGGTCTAGAACGAGAATCACCATTGTTAGGGTTTCATGGTTCGATTTAGGGTTTCCCTAAATACGTAAAATTGGACAAAATTGATGCCACCAGTGTGTTTAGAATCTTGTTTGCAATCGATTCATGTACTCACAATTCATTTATATTGCTTGTACGAAGTTTTTGAAATATGCAGGGGCCATAGCGTCGAACTTAGCCGACGCTAAGTTTCCAGAAATTCAAACGAAGAAGAAGGTGTTCTTCGCGCGTGATTTGAATTCCCAGGGAGCAAAAACGTTTAAAAACAATTCGTTTCAATTCTTAAACACGTGGACGCTCTAGCTCAGTTGGTCAAGGCGCGTGTGTGTGAAGGAGAGGTCTCTGGTTCAATTCCCTACCATGACATATATCTTTTACAAGTTTGAAAACTAACATATTTTTCTTATTTTTCTTCAATATTTTCATGTTATTTTAATTTATCTTCAATATTTTTTATCATGCATCTAAAAAACTCCAAAAATATTTCTTTTTTGCATAATCATCACAAAAATACTTATTTAATTTTTAAAATTAAAATTATTATTTTTGCATGCATATTTAATCTAATTACTAATTAATCATTTAAATGACTTTTAATTGTTTTTTAAATTACCAAATCGATTCAGAAAATTACCAAAAATTTATCTTATCATATTAATGTCATCACTAATCAAAAACCTTTTTCCTCATTCAAAAATCATGTTTTTACTGACATTTTTCCTCTTATGCAATTTTCTCGTATTTCCGATTATGTATCTGTTCACAGGTTGTAACGCTTCGGACGGTTTTTCTCGCCTTTCTTTTCCAATTATGTAACTTCCTATGGGATGTAATTGTTTAATTAGGACTTTTTATTTTCCGCACTCTTATTATGTAACTGCCCCAAAGCCATGTAATAGCATAGGACTTTATCTTTCCGCACTTTACATTTCCGCAATTTACTTTCTGCACCCTATAAACTACTAGTAATTAGGCGTGTATGGCAAGATAAAATTGGACATAGATCACTCATAATTTCAAGATAACAAATAACTGAATTTGACACACTCTTTTCACACATGCACCCCTTAGGGTAATTCTCTCTCGTTGCCTTACGAATTCAAATGGTCAAGTCCCTCGAACGTAGAGGTATTCTAGCACTGTTGCCTTTAAACAAATCATCATAGTCCCTTCGATACAAAGATCATAAACCCACGATGTCGCCTCCGAATACATGATCTTGACCCTCGATTGTGTCATACCCCAATTTTTGACCTAATATACCACCTCACATTTGAATCATTGCATCACTAATAGTTCATAAGAGAATTAATCGGGTGTAGCATTCACAAGTCAAAATTATGTTTTGAGTTTTACTCACCTCATTTGTTCTATCTTGATCAAATCATCAACCTCTAATCATCAGATACCCAACTTTTTTTCTTTAATCAATCGAGGATCGACCAATTAGGGTTTTGGTCGAGCATGAGCGATCTCTGATTTTCTGATCAATGAATGACTTTTTTGGTTAGAGATTGATCATCATATCTTAAATACAACATCTTGACCTAATTTCTGGATTCAAAACATCACAGAAGTTCACAAACTTCATCAGTCAATTTTTGAAACATCTGATGAAATTTCATCTGCACAAAAAAGTCAAACTTTGACTTTTGGTCAACTTTTTCAAAACAAAACTTTTTCCATCATCAAAATAATTCAAATGATCCATCATGATCATAAAAAATCAAAGAATTTGGAAAAGTCAACAAAAAGTCAAAATTTTCAACACTTAGAAAAATATTCAAGTGTTAAAATTTTGTACTTTTTCCAAACTTCATGGCATTTTTTCACATAGTTCCACTTTGATTTGGAAAAAACTCAAAACATGAAAGTTGTAGCCCTTGAAACAAGATTTCCAAAATGTCCAAGAACTCTCAAATCCATGGAGTCTAGCTATACTTTTGAAATTGAAACATAAGGCTCCATAACCATGGATTTCAAGGTCAAAACTTCAAAATTATAGGTCATTATTTGATTTCTTCTTCTAGAAGCAATGCCACCTTGCCAAATTGAGATAGAACTGATAAATATCAATTGAAGATAATTGTGAAAAGATAATATCAATTTGAGATTTTAACACATGGTTAAAAAAGGAAGTTTCCTTTTCCTTTTACCAAAAGACTTTCTTGCCCTCTAAGGCAAGTTTGAATTACCAAAAGCCATTCTTTGTGCCTAACATTTCAGAACTCATGGCCTATAAATAGAGGCATCATTTTCAAGTTCAAACACACCAAAGCCATGCAAGTACATGCTTTCACTCTTCATCTTTGAAAATTCATGAATCATAGTTCAATTTGTGAAAACTTGCAATTTTGAAAACTAATGAAAAACTTTGATCAAATTGGTGTCTAATATGTTTTAATATCCATTTGAAACTTGTTTGAAGCTTAAGATTAACACAAATCAAGCTAAAACTCAGAATTACATGCCATGTTCATCATGCTTGCCAAAACTGCCTTATCACTCGAATTCATAGGTTGGCTCGAGTAATTGATGTTCTGATCATCCAAACACCATCCATATACATCATAGACATGATACAAATCATAAACAACAACACTAACGACTTTGACCCGAATCGAGTTTCCATTTTAAGCTTATGCAGGTGGACTTGGTTGGATTGATCGGGGTGATTCGTGAAGCGAGACCACTCATACACCTTCCACATAGGCCGTTGAAGCTCAAACAATCATTAGAACACAACTGGAAACACTCCTCCATCGAATTCGATTCCAGCTTCAACAGGTAAGAACTTGAAACTCGAACTCTATGATTCCTTGCCTTTAATCAAAAAAGCTCTTGGCCATTTATTTTCTGCACCACTCACGATCATTAACCCTCAATCAATTGACAAAATCATCAACCATACGTGATTTCAATTAGAATTTTCAGTTCTAGGGTTCTTCGTGTTCATCAGAAATTTAACCATGTTAGACCAAAAATAAATGAAATTAACAGCTACCATCATGTTCCTTGTTAAAATTCGTGCAAGTTTGATGTTTACATCATCCTTTTTCATTGAGAAACGAAGAATTTAGGTTTGAACAAGGATTGAAGAAGGTGAGGATGGAGTTCGCGCGTGTTCTTGGTATTTTTCAAATTCAAAATTTCCAATATAATATTAACACGTGGTTTGACTTCAATACACGAATGCATTGTTGCCCCAGCGGTTGCCATCTCACTTTTAAGTCACTATGCCACGTATCCACCCATCAGGTCCTGGGTTCAAGCCTCCCATGGACCAATTTTTTTCAAACTTTTCATTTTTTCTTCACCTTTTTTTACAAACTTTAACATTTTTTAACCAATCAAAACTCCTCATTTTGAGGTGATTTTTTGTACACTTGTCAATTAATACATCTATTTTATGATAGTGCAAAAATTTTCGAAAAAACTTTCATCTGATTATATTTTAATCGAGCCGAAAACGGTACTTTGAGCACTTTTCAAAACCACTTTAAAAGGTGATTTTTTCAAACTTTCGAATCCCGATTCTTTTCAAAACTTTTCATAAATGAATTTTACATTTCAAAAACACTTTCAAAACCATTTCTTCAAAACTTTTTTCATCAAACTTGCATCTTTTTCCATGATCGATCCGATTAAACGATAAAACCAATTTCGTTTTCTCTCGAATTTCTTAATCGATCATGGGCCTCCCTCACGGTGTAAGTCCCAAAACATTCTTTTTATGTGCATATATTTCTTAATTGTAAGTGGTAACGCTTGTACACTCAAGCAAAACACCCAATGCTTACAGTTAAAAGATTCAATCTTTTTCAAACATCTTTCTTAAACATGTAAATGGTGACGCTTGTACACTTAAGCAAAACACCTATAACTTACGACGAAAGATTTTTATCAGACAAACTATTCAAAAATGTATGTGATGAAATAGATTAGATACATTTTTCATTAAGATGACATTTGTCTGTCTCTTACTAACATCCCGTTGCTTACCACTAGCATAAGTGGGAACTACGATTGCTCTGACTTTCTCAACATCCTTTTGAGAATACGTAGGCACAAGGTCTCATCCTTGCCGAGCAAATTTCTTTCTCCCTCAGACCAAACAAACCATAGATCCCTGTAGATCCGAGCTACAAATGCTCTGATTCCCACTAGGGGATATGTATGCAGAAGATCCAAAGATCTTTGCGAGCACAATAATAACAAAACCTAGGATCCCACATAATCTATCCTTCTTAAAATCCCAAAGGAGAAACTTTCCCAATCATAGAAATAGCAATTAAAACACACAAACATATCAAACATATTCATATATAAAGCTATAGATAACTATATATATTTAGGGTGCTCCATCTATTCCGTTTATATAACAAACCCCCTTACTCAGAATCTCCCCAATGCGTTGCGTCTAGTTTGCGCTAGTCGTTACGCATATCAAAATCAATTGAGGGTATTAACAGCTTTCCCCTTTTTCATAATCATTAAATCATCTTTTCTTGTGTTGAAAATAATAAAGCTTGATGCTCGCGGCATCTTTATAAACAAATCAAAAGAGTAAATCGTTTCGAGTTAGAGAATCTGAATTCATATTCGATTCCATAGCGCGTCACTTTTTAACGCGAACAGGAAAAATGGCGACTCTGCTGGGGAGTACGCTGAAACTTTGATTTTCAAAAAAAAAATGACTCTGCTCAAGAGCACCAAGCTTTTTTTTTTATTATTTTCAAAAAAAGGAAACAAAGGGGTTAAGCTTTCATATTGTGCATCTATCTGTTTTTTTTTTATTGTGTGTTTTCGCGATTTCATCTGATGGAAAGAAATCCTAACCCGGATTTAAGAAACATTTTAAGATCTAGGTGGGGGTATAGTCCTATTAACTTGTGAGAAGTCTCAGTACTTACGGAGTTAATTTGAGATCCCTCTCTCAGTGGAGGTTGTCTTGAGGGTATTTGTGTTTAGCAAGTATTTGCGAAGACATTTTGCTTTCAAGGGAACTTGCGAAGCTGAGTGGCTGTAGAACACATAACCCATCCTGGCCATTTAGGATGTAGTGCAGAGATTGTTCGGGCGTAAGCCTAGAATAATTGTCATGCGAGACTACGATCAGGCGAGTTTCTCTTGAAAAATATTATTGGACCATCGAGTATTCAACAAATCCGATAATATTTCAAAGAGGAGTGTTGAGCCTGTATTATCAGTAGAACCCGTTTCACAGATGAATAAGCCCTTAGAACTTACCCACGTTTGATTCTTATCGTTGGCCTCATGCTCGTGACTTCGAACGCTTGCCCGTGTGAATAACTACTAACCATGTTTGTCGCATTCATGCATGCATTCCTTCATTCAAAAAAAAAACTTCATTTCTCTTCCCATTTCCAAAGAATTTAGAGATTTTTCTTTGTAAAATATTTTAGGTTAGAGTGATGGACGTCAGAGGAAGATTCACCAAGAGATACAGTTTTAGAATTCCTGACATAGGGAAATTAAAAGCGTTAGCATCCTTGGTAGAAGATCCCTCGGATTTCAGAAAACGCTATGGAACTCTTTTAACTATTCTGAACACTAACGTGTCTATCGCTGTTTCACTTTCCCTGACTATCAGTTGATGCCTACTTTGGAAGAGTACGCGCACATACTAGGTATCTCAGTATCAGACAAAGTGCCTTTCAATGGTTTGGAAGTCATTCCCAAGTCACCAGTCATTGCCACGATGACTCACTTAAAGAAATCTGAGATAGACAAAAACCTAACTACCAGAGGAAAACTCTTAGGACTAACTTCAAAGTTCCTAATGGAGAAGGCTCTTAAATTTTAAAAGTATGGTAGCCTTTGAAGCTATTTTAGCTTTACTCCTCTATGGATTGGTGTTGTTTCCCAACGTCCCAAATTTCGTTGATATTAACGCCATAAGGATCTTTCTAATTGGAAATCCCGTTCCCACTCTGCTTGGTGACACGTACTTCTCTATTCATCATAGGAATCATCAAGGAGACGGAACTATCGTGTGTTGTGTACCTCTGTTTTTCAAATGGATTGTCTCACATTTGCCTAAATCTCCTATCTTCCGTGAAAACAAAGATGAATGGAATTGGTCTCGAAGACTCATGTCTCTAACAAACGACGATATCCATTGGTATACCTTAGCAGACAATGAGATGGAAATCATTGAGAGCTGTGGAGAATTTGCCAACGTACCTCTCATCAGTACGAAAGGAGGAATCAACTACAACCCATTCTTGGCGAGACGTCAACTCGGATACGCAAACTCTAGTAAACCTCTTGGTTTCTTGGAAGCTACTTCTATCATGAAGGAGAGGATTCCTAGGGATTGAAGGCCAGAATGATCAGAGCTTGGCATCACATCCGAAGGAAAGAAAAAGGTAAGGCAAAGAATTGTGTAGCCATGGAAACCTACACTTCTTGGGTAAAGAAAAGAGCAAAGGAATTTCGAATGCCTTACTTATGAGGAACCCATGTTCTCAATCGCTTCCAATCAACAATTTTTCCGTCGAGACTATGGGAGAATACCGGGAAGCTTTGGCCAAGATGAGACTTGAGAAAGAGGCCTTGGAAAACAAGTTTCTTAAGGTGATCTAGAGCGAAAAGCTCGAAGCGGTCAAAGATCATGAAAAGGCTTTACTTCCGGGATGAATGGCTCATGGAGAAAGATGAGAAGATTTTCGAGGAAAGATAGCGATCAAGAGATACATCAAAGGAAAGAAAGCTTGAGGAAATGACAACTAGTGATCCTGCTCCCACAGTGGAAGAAAGTCATTAGCAAGCTAAAAGCGAGAAAGGTGGGAAAGCTCACTATGGGAAGGAAATCACGAAGTTGAAGCTACATCAAGCCTTTGGATCTTCATCCGACGCGGACGATTAGTTTAGTTTGTAATATTTTATCATTTATTTTATCATTTGTGTGAGCAAAGCTCAAAAAACTGAATTGTTGTAATCTTCTTTCAATGGTTAATAAAATATGTGTTTTCCATCCAAATATTTGCCAGAAATTTCTCTTTTAGCGTAAATTCTTTGGAAATTCCTTTTCTTTACATTCATAATCATGCATCATACTTTGCATTCTGAGTCTATTGTCTAGAGTCGATCTTTCAGAGTTTCAACAGATAGGAAAAGATCGCCAAGCTGTCGCGTCTTAGAGTTTCTCGACCGCGTCCACAGCCTACTCGAACATACGATACAAGATCAAAAAGAAGAAAAGTAATAGAAGGATTTGAACAAGAGAACGTTGAACTCCGTAGCACGGTAACAACACTACAAGAAGAAGTGGAGAGACTCACGTCTTTGGTCAACTCATTGGCATGCGCAAAGTCAACAAGCGACATCGAGCGGTCAAAACCAGCGGCGATTTGAGAGGATACTACTACTCGGTTTCAGCTATCGCGCGATGGTTCACCTTCGACATGCGAGAAGGCTATCCATGGGAATGCCTTTCAACTTTGGCATCGGTTTGTAACCGACTTCTCAAGTGCAAACAACCACGCTTGAAATACCTACTTTGCGGCAAAACTCTACATTTACTCCATAACATGGAGTAACTCTTCCCAATAACAATGGCGGTTTCTCGACCAATCATGCGAACTCGACTTCCATAGTACACTACCATAGATGAAGAAGTTCACCATATTCCGGGCAACAACAATTCACGTGGCTCGATGGAGAATCTCGAGAACAACTCCTCAAAATGCGACTTGAAATTAAAACAATTCGTGGAAAAGAGCGTTTGGGAAACGCCGAGATCATGCTTAGTTCCTCGCGTAAGGATACACCGCAAAATTCAAAGTCCACGACTTTGAAAAGTACAAAAAAACTCCATCACAAAGTCATCTCACGATGTATGCGGAAAATGTCTACATACAACGACGATCGTGATTACTAATCCATTACTTCAAGATAGTCTTCTGGTGCCTTGAAGTGGTACATGGGATTAGACAGCGCAAGTATCAAACATTCAATGACTTAGGAGAAGCCTTTGTGCAACAATATAAGTTCAACTTGGATATGGCTCGATGAGGATCAACTCCGCTCCATGTCTCAAAAGGAAGAGACATTCAAAGTCGCTCAGCGATGGAGGAAATCTTGAAGTCAACCCACATTGGAAGAGATGGAGATGACTAAGGTATTCTTAAACACTCTTGGCTCATTCTACTAGCGAATGATCGCTAAGCGCTCTGGAGATTTCAGAGATGGTAAGCATGGGAATGCGATTAGAAGGGGGTTGAACGGACGCCTAACCAAAGCGAGGATCTTCTAGTGGAACTAGGAAGGTTGGGACTAGCTTTCCAAAGAAAAGGAACATGACATAGGAATGGTATCCAGAAACCACGAAGAAATGTCGATCAACGACATGTAGCTGCCATAACACCATTAACACAAGTCCAACACGAGTGCTCATGATTTCAACAAATTCAACAAACTCAATGACCTCGTCAGCAGGCTCGGAATCAAAACCGTCTTGGGTCTCCATTTGACCCAATTCAATACGTACAGAACTATACCTGCACTAATAGAAAAGAATCGTCAGACAAGGTCACCACCTCGGTTCCAGAAAAATTACCGTGGTGGTACAAAGCGACGTATCTTGCCCTTTTCACCAAGGGCACAGGCCATGACCTTGAGCATTGCATAGCATTAAAAGCAAAAGTCTGAGATTAGTGAGATCTAATCTTCTTTCCTTGAAATTCAAATCCGACGTGCAAGCCAATCCGCCGGTCCGGTGGACATTCGGTGAGTTTGATCTTGAGAAATACAAGCGGTATCTTATTACGGTAAACTTGATCGGAGGAAACTTAGTGCATCTCCATGATACGTCTGATACAATGGCGCCTTCACTAAGCACGATTACTCGACTTGCAACATACGCTTCAAGGATCTTGAGGATGTCCCACCATAAGCGAGACATTCGGATTGTTAGATATCGGTGACCTACGGATCTCTGAAGCGAGATGACCATGACGTAATCTGATGGGGCATTTCCGCAGGCTTTTAGTCTCGGATATCAACTCGGAAAATCCCAAAGTAAACGTGATCATCCCTGTTTCAATGTACCCAACATGTGGAGATTGAATACAACGGTTCCAACGTTCCGGGTCTCCTTTGGTGATTTGCCTACCGGTCTGTTTCATCGATTCTAGCAAAGCAATTCCTTACCAATACAATGCAACTCGATAGAAGGGGAAGGAGAAACCCAAGCTCTTCCATCTAATGTCAATATAACGAGATCGGACGAGTAACACGAAGTGGGAGTGCACACTCCGTTACCACCAAGACCGCTGCGGTTCACATTGTTAAACAAAATCCGGTTAACATATCTCCGAAAATCCGCGATTCCGTTGATCCAAGCACAAATGTTGGTCCTCAGATAGAACCAGCGTCAACACATTTTGATGAAATCTTGAGTTAATCGGGAAAGCAGTGATTCGTAGATCGGTTGATGGACTCCTCCAAGATTTCAATCATCTACTCTCCTCAACTCAAGAAGCTCACGGAAGCTTTAATAAAGGTACTAGACCAAGCTTATGTAGACCACGATGTGACTACGAGACCAATTTGGAGGTATTGTCGCCAAATGACTTGTAATAATCTAAGTTTCGATGATGGAACTTCGGAAGAAGGAAGATCACAACTTGGCCTTGCATCGATGATTTGTCAATCGATTCCACATCAATGTATTGGTGAATCTTGGTTCATCTTTGAGCGTAATGCCAAAACGACACTCGCTCGTTTGGCTTACAAAGGGACACCAATGAAGTTCAATGACATAGTAGTGAAAGCTTTTGACGGATCACGGAAGTCAGTTATTGGGGAAGTAGATCTCCCTATGACAATTGGTCCACATACTTTCCAAATCACTTTCCAGATCATGGACGTGCCAGCTGCTTATAGTTGCTTGCTAGGAAGACCATGGATACACGAAGCAGGAGCAGTGACTTCCACTCTCCATCAGAAGTTGAAATTCACAGTAAATGGAAAACTAATAACCATCCTCGGTGAACAAGCTTTACTCATAAGCCATTTGTCCAGTTTCTCTTTCATCACAGCCAACGACGTTGAAGGGACACATCCCCCCGGACATCCGTTAGAAGATGAATCTACCAGCAAAAACAAATCATCTATCTCTTCTTATAAAGCGTAGATAGTAAAAGATGGCAATCTTTGAAGGATGGGGACAAGTAATCAAACACATCAACAACGAGACAAAAGCGGACTCGGGTTCACACGCATTTCCTAAAACAAACAAAAGGATGAAGCGCCGTCAGCCAAAGAAATATTCAGCGGTGGGGTTTGTTAAACCACATTCTCCAAGAGGTTAACGTTGTCACCATTGAAGATGATGAAGATGATCTCTCGGATCGAAGAGTGGAGCACTTATTTAGCGACCACGAATATGTGTCTCAAGAAGAATTGTATCGTCGGTGATCAATTCAAAGACATGTCCTAAAAGCATGAAAATTCACTGTCCCCGATGTTTGGGATACCTTGGGAGAACCAAGCGGCAAATTTGATTACATGGTGAAATATACTACGCCAAAAGCTCGAGAATCGAATTGAAGATATCCGCTTTGGATGGGGTGATTCTTTTAGTATCCTAGTCAACCGGAGGCGTACCCATCTAATCGAATCGAGTTCCCAGCGAAGACTTACGCTTTAGCGCCCGTGAATGCATTAATCGGATCTAATTACCACTACATCAACGTAATCCTTTGAAGATCGAGTGCGATTCGGGATCTGAATTGGAAAGTGTCGCGACAATGAGTCTCTTCACTCGGAAGATTGGAGGGTACATCCCCAGAATTCAACACAGAGGCCAACAGGAAGCACATATGTTGTATCCCATATTTCCCGATCTGTTAATCAAGCCGAAGAAGATTGTTTTAGCAGTACAAAAAGCAAGGTCCGTCGTCGAATCTTCAAACACCTCGACCAACGACCAAAGTTTACTCAAGGTTAAACCAAGTGGAAAATTACAGTACCTCGACTTCAAGGAGTTCGCCACTCTGGAAACACATTGAAGTTCGGACTAACGCTCCTAGTTCTAAAGTTCATCTTTGCTTTTGTTTTGAACTCTCACTTCGCCGAAAGTGAAGAGATGTTTTATAGGGCTTAGCTTTTAAATAATTTCTCTTTGTCTTGCCCAAGACAATTGAGTTTGTATTTTAGGGCCCTGTTTCATATTGTGAATCATAAATAAAATGCGTTGTTTTAATTCCACACTTTGTGTTTGTTTTTTATTTTTACCCTTTCTTGGAAATGATAATCCTAAAAAACACAATAAAAAAATCTTCAAAAAAAAAAAGAAAAAGAATAATAAAAAAATCTAATCTGCATACACTTTCACATTGACTTTTTCAAAAAAAAAAAGAAAAAAAAGGGGTTAATTAATCAAACATAAATCAAATATGCAGATTAAACAGATGGACAAATCCATTGAAAGCAATAACTCTGTGCTCTCTCCCAACTTTGAAATCCCACAGAAGTCGTAGGGAAGAAGTTGAAGAAGAGATCCGGATGAGATTTCTCGATTACTTAAGCACGAGGAAGAATCATTCAGCCTCACAAGAGCCATTGGAAGCAATTAACTTAGGTTACGAGAAGACAAAAAGTAAACATCAGACTTCGCTCGATAGCAATCAAGCGGTGATAAATCTTCTTAAAGAATATGTTGATGTGTTCGCTTGGTCCTACCAAGACATGCGAGGGTTAGATACCGACGTGGAACATCACACGCCATTAAAGCGGAGTGTCCACCGGTTAAGCGAGACTAAGAAGAGTTCACCACGAAATGGCCGACAAAATCAAAAGGAAGTTCAAAAGCATTTCGGCGGTTTCCTCGTCATACGAATATCCTCAATGGCTAGCCAACATAGTGCTGTTTCCAAAAAAGGCGGAAAGGTCGAATGTGTCTTTCGGGACTTGAACAAAGCTAGTCAGGCGATTTCCCACTACATATCGACATGCTAGTGGATAGCGCAAAATTCAACATCTTTTCCTTCATGGGCGGTTTCTACGGTTATAATCGGATCGAATGGCTCCGAAGACATGGAAGACATCCGTCATCACGCCATGGGGCACTTTTGCTACAAAGTAATCCGTTTGGATTAAAGAATGCGGTATGACTTACAAAGGCGATGACTACTCTCTTTCATGACATGATGCACAAAGAGATCGAAGTCTATGTGGACGACATGATAGAAAAGTCTGACACTGAAGAAGAGCATATAGAATATCTCTTGAAGTTGTTTCAACGACTAAGGAAATTTCGACCGCTGAATCTAACAAATGCACCTTTGGGGTAAGATCTGGAAAACTCCTAGGTTTCATCGTTAGTCAAAGAGGTATCGAAGTTGACCCTGACAAAGTCAAGGCTATTCAAGAAATGCCTACGCCACGTACGGAAAAGCAAGTAAGAGGATTTCTCGGATGGTTGAATTACATCTCAGTTATCTCTCAAATAGGCTGCACAGTGGGCGATATTCAAGCTTCTCATAAAATCAAGAGGTTGTGTGGGATTGCCAAAAAGCATTCGACAGTATCAAGGGATACCTGTCAGAACCACCAATACTGATTCCTCCAGTCGAAGGAAGACCATTAATCATGTACCTTACCGTGCTAGAAGAGTCCATGGGCTGCGTGCTTGGACAACAAGATGACACCGGTAAAAGAGCATGCCATTTACTACACGAGTAAAAGTTCACGGTGAAACTCGCTACTCCATGCTCGAGAAAACATGTTGCGCTTTGGTGTGGGCTTCAAAACGTCTCCACCAGTACATGATCAATCACAGAACTTGGTTAATCTCCAAAATGGATCCAATCAAGTATGTCTTTGAAAATCACATATGCAGGAAGAAATTGCTCGATGGCGGATCTTTGTTATCTGAATCGACATCGATCTGCGCTCGAGAAAATGGTCAAAGGAAGCATTCTCGCTGATCACTTGGCTTATCAACCGCTCAACGAATACCAATCTCTCAAGTTTGACTTCCCAGATGAGGATGTTATGTACTTAAAGATGAAAGATTGTGACGAACCGCCACCCGAAGAAGGCCCAGATCTAGAATCTAGATGGGGCCTAATTTTTTACGGAGCCGTTAACGTTTATGGCAATGGAATTGGGGCAGTCATCATCACTCCCGAAGGTTCTCATATCCGTTTTCCGCCAGATTGCTATTTGATTGCACCAACAACATCGCAAAATATGAAGCTTGCATCATGGGTATCGAAGAAGCCATCGACTTGAGGATCAAGATCCTTGATATATATGGAGACTCAGCCCTTGTGATCAATCAAATCAAAGACAAGTATGAAACTCATCATCTTGGTCTGATTCCTTACAGAGATTATGCAAGACGTTTGTTGACTTTCTTCAACAAAGTTGAACTGCATCATATCCCTCAAGATCATAATCGAATGGCAGATGCCTTGGCTACTCTATCTTCCATGTTCAAAGTCAACGATTGGAACGATATGCCTAAGATCCGCATCAGACGCCTTGAAAGACCTGCATATGTATTCATGAAGGCGGTCTTGATGATAAACCGTGGTTTCACGACATCAAGCGTTTCCTTCAAACACGAGTACCCACTCGAGGCATCGTTGGATAAGAAAACTCTAAGGAGGATTTCTAGAAGCTTCTTCCTCATGAAGATGTCTTGTACAAAAGAAACTTCGACATGGTTACGCTCGGATCGTCGGCGGGCAAGAGAGCAAACACAAGCATCCATAAGGTACATGAAGGATCCTTTAGAACTCATTCAAATGGGCATGCAATGTCGGGAAAATCTTGAGGCGGGATACTATTGGATAACGATGGAATCGATTCTTTGTAAACACGTCGAGATGTTGTTATGTCTGATGAAGCCGACTTTGTAGGTTTTGTATCGCAAATGTGCGGATAGCAAAGTCGCCACCGACTTTTCTTTTATCCAATTAAGGGAAGGTAAAAAGTACGAAAAAGACCTTCGTTAGATTTTGAGTAAGGGAGAAGGTTATGAAAAGGAAGGTATTAGCACCCTTTCCATCCGTAGTTATCTACGGCTCTTAGTTGCTCTTAGATCACTTTAAATTGTACTTTACGTGTGTTTGACAAAAAAATGTTTTGAAAAGGCATTTCGCTTTGACTTTGTAATGATTCATGTAGGAATGTATACAAAGTGTTCGGAAATGTTTTGTTTTTGAAAAGAGTTTGAACTTTGAAAAAAGTGTGAGGTGTGAAAAAGTATTTTGATAGAGCAAGCAACTAAAAGTCTTATTACCTACTCGAATTGGTGGTTTTGGTATTTACGTTCCTTTATAATAGTGATATCCATACCATTAGTTGGTAGGTAACTCCATTCGTTGGATGTAAGCAGGACATTCGAAGGGATATCGGATGGTCATAGAAAGCAACTTGTAGGAGTATCCTAGCACATTCGAAGGGACTATCATCATTTTTCGTAGCCGACAATCGGGGTCAAGATCATGTATTCGGAGGACATCGTGGGTCTTATGATCTTTGTATCGAAGGGACTATGATGATTTGTTTTGAAGGCAACGGTGCTAGAATACCTCTACGTTCGAGGGACATGACCATTTGTATTCATAAAGGCAACGAGAGAGAATTACCCTAAGGGGTGCATGTGTGAAAAGAGTGTGTTAAATTCAGATATGTTGTCTTGGAAATTATGAGTGAGCTATTGTTTAATTTTATCTTGCCATACACGCCCAATTACTAGCAGTTTATAAGATGCGGAAATTAAAATGCGGAAACGTAAAGTGCGGAAAGATAAATCCTACGCTATTACATGGCTTTGGGGCAGATACATAATTTAAACTTGTGGAAAATAAAAATCCTAATTAAAACTATTACATCCCATGAGCAATTACATTATTGGAAAAAAGAAAACCATAAAGAAAAATCGCCCGAAACGAGATAACCTGTGAAAAGATAAGAAATCGGAAAATACGAAGAAATCGAATAAGAGAAAAATGTTAGAAAAAATAATAATTTTTAAATGGGAAAAATATTTCATGCTGGAAATAACATTAATATGCTAAAATAATTTTTTGGGATTTTTTGGAGATAATTTAATAGTTAAAAAACTGATTAAAAGTGATTAAAATGATAAATTAGAAATAAAATTAAATATGCATGCAAAATACAATTTTTTAATTTTATAAATTAAATAAACATTTTCGAAAATAATGCAAAAAGAAAATATTTTTATGATTTTTAATGCATGATAAAAATATTGAAAATAATTAAAATGCATGAAAATATTAAATAAAATAGAAAATAAAAATATGAAGTTTTGCAAAAGAAAAACACAATGGTCTTGCGAGTTGAGCGAGACCTTCCTTTCACAAACCCATTGCCTTTGCCATTGCAGGCTGGCGTGTCCTTTGCGGGCGGATCGTTTACAAACAAGTGTCACCTTCCCATTGCCTCGTCTCGCGCAAGCGTCTTCTTCAATTCAAATGCAGGAATTTTGCGTCGACCTCGGGCGGCGCTATAACCCCTAAATCAAAAATCACGTACAAGTAATATAAATAAAATCTAAAGCTATGGTTCGATTAGTCTGGTCCGAACATCGTGATGGCATCGGTTTGGTCCATTTATTCTAATTAGAAGCCCTAAATCATGGTGAAACCCTAATCATGGCATATCATGTTTCGAGCCATAGAAATACAATTAAACCATCCGAAAGTTTGCAAGCTTTATTCTAAACACAAAACAAACATCAAAACTCATTAATAATGCATGATAATTGAAAATCGAATTTTGAAAAAGATGAACAAACCGAATTCTGGTTTTCGTGTTTCTTGATGGTTTTGGACGATATAAGAGTCTGGAATGATTCTAAACAACCCAATGAACAAGATGGAATGCTCAAAATTGCAAGAAACTAGAACCAAAAGGTTGCTTGTATAGCACGGTTTTTTTGAACTTGAATAGGGTTTCTCCAGCCAGTTTTTCTACCCTAATTCATATGGCATGTGTTGTATATATATAGTAGATGGAGTTAGAGCTGATTTGAGAAAGAATCAATCATCAATCAATGCAAAATATATTTGATTTTGTATCAAATCAAATTTTCTCTTCTTTGATCAATTTTCAATCACATCTTCCCATATCCAATCAAATTTCAAAATTTGATGGCTTTATTAAGTTGCTTGGATATTCCTAATTGTATAAGGAACAAGTTTGGATGAAGAAAAAGTAAGCCCATTTGCAAAATATTTGATTTTTAGAAGTATCTCTCTTTGTGCATTTCTTCAAAATTGCCCAACTTATGAATGGTGTATCTTGCTCAATTTTCCACATTTTTGAGTGTTCTTGGACTTTTTGGAAATCTCTAAGAGTCCTCTAACCAACCTCTTTGGTTTCATCTCAATTGGAGTTTCCATGATCAATATATCTTCAAAACAAAAAGTTGACTTTTTGTTGACTTTGAAAAGGACCTGTAATGTTTTGATCCATACCTTTCAAATGAAGCATTTTTTTAACATTCTTGTGGGACATGAAGTTGCAGAGAATTGAATTTCCTTCAAAACAAGTGGTGGTAGAAAAATTTCTGAGAAATAATGAAGAATTTATGCCCAGTCAAAGTTTGGTTGACTTTTCACTAAGAAACCCTAATTTAGAAAGTTTGACTTTTGAGCAAATCTTGAGTTTTCTTGATGAATCATGATCAACCCTTGATCAAATGATGAATGTAACTTCAAAATGAGGATGTTGACCAAAAATTATGAAGTTTGGTGTATGTTGACCACGAGTTGACTTTTTGTCCAATCTGACTAATTTTCAACCATCGAGTAATTATGCGAAAACTTGACTTGTGAGGCTTGAAACTTGTCATGGAGAATCTTTGAAGCATATGAGGAGGCATGATGACCCTTGGAGATGTTGCAAGTCCATCTGGATCTGAGAAATGCCAAACCCTAGTTTGGGTTGATTGTCTAGGAGAGGGTTTGTCTGATCAACCCTTGAGGACTCCTTGAGTATGGATGTATGAAATGCCTTGAGGAATAAGAGGGAAAATTTTGGGGTATGACAGCTTCCCCTGTTCAATCTTCTTGTACCGGAAGGGTTAGATTGGCATGTTCGCCTTCGTGACACGGAGGTGAAGATGATTGAACACTCAATACACGAATTTGCACTCGCGGTTGGTTGATGATGCGGGAATGGGCTTATAGATGCCATTTGGAGAAGTTGGAGACTTCGTTGGGGAATGAGTCGTAAGCTAGACTTGAGATTGTTGATAGGAGAATTGACGGGGATGGGCTTAAGATGCCATCTGAAAGATCGATCTTTGAGGTGGCCGTCGCTGGGCTCTGTAGATGTTTACGAAAGTGAAAGGGCATGGAGATGGGCTTAAGATGCCATCCGGAGGAGTCGTCACGTTAGACTTGTGCTCATCTTTGAATGAAGTTATTGGTTTGTATTGGTTTTAACCAAATATGCAACGATACGAAAGTGGAGAAATATTGATAAGTATTAGGAGATGGGCTTAAGATGCCATCAAGGAAGCGAGTCGTCCGCTAGACTACATAGTTCTTCTTGATAATAAGAAGAGTCGAATAGATCTTGTGATTACTGGGGGATAATAGGCGGCAAAGTGTGGGACTTCACTGTTGTGCATCGCGTGTTGGTCCACTGCCTGTTATCGGAGGATAACCGGTGATCGTTCGGATAGGGTCTCCCGTCTGGCTTCGGGTATTAATCCTGGATCCGTTGTCGGAGGACAACGAGGATGGTCGTTCAGATAGTTTTCCCGTCTGGATTCGGGTCTTAATCCTGGACCAGTTGTCGGAGGACAACTCGGGGTGGTCATAGATAGTTTTCCCGTCTGGATTCGGGTATTAATCTTGGACCTGTTTGCGTCGGAAGTGACTTTCACCTGCTTTTGAGAAAATAAGAGAAACTTTGATAGATTATTGTTAGTCTTATGCAAAGTATGATGCATGATGATGCGTATGAATGACATATGCACAAATTATGACTTTTATGAGTAATGTATGAATGATAGATGTTGTGGTATTTCAAAACATATCCATCTTGAAGAAGGTGCGAATGTTCTGCTTGGAGATTTCTGACTTCTGTTTGAGGATGGAGATCCTGAGAAGAAAAATAACTTTGATTCCTCCGGTGCACTCTCTGACCAAGTTTCAAGCCTGGATATTGTTGAGGGTTTCATAAATAGACCCTGCTGGGGAGAGTCTGGGAGGTATTCTACCAGGGATTTTTGTGTAAATCTTGATGGAGGATGATTGGTAGTTGCTGGGAGACCGGGTTAGAAGAATCTGGAGCCCGTTGGAATCTCTGACTAGGGAATAAGAGGTGTAGGTTTCCTCTGGTGCACTATCTGACCAAGTCTCGCGGCTAGATGTTGTTGCTGGAGAAAAGGAGAATGGTTGAGAGATATCCGCTGGGGATAAATATCTCGGCTGGGGGTGGAATGTTATTGCTCGAAGAAGGGTGTAATCCAGTTAAGTTGAGTGGAATCACTGCTCGGGGGCTGATGCGTACTCCGCTGGAGGGAGGTTTGTGGTGAGTGACACCTCTGTGGGGATCATGTCCTGTGGGGAAATGTATTGGTGACTTTCGTCGTCATCTCAATTCCTGGAACCTGTAGTAATTACTTTTGCATGTTCACCTTTCGCATGTTTGTAAATAGATTTTTATCGTTAGATGCATATAATCATTCAAAACAAACATTGGACTTTATGCAAACAACAACAGTGAAAATTGTAAAGAGAAAGAACTTGTATTTATTTGAAATGTGGCGTATGGCCAAGCATTTTGTACACAAGAAAAGTAAAATGCTATGCGGAAACAATCTCGTTAAGTTTCAACTATGCTAGTACTCATATATTTCAACTATCTCATCTCCTTGTTGTCAGTAGAAAGTGAGTGAATTGATCTTCGCCATTTGAATCTTGAATGCTGATAGTAGTCTGGAAGCAAGTGATCTGGATGAGACATAGTCGTACGCTTAAATCCCTAACTTTTTCCTAGACCGCCCTTCGGGTTTTGATCTCAAGGATACCCTTTTTGCCCAAGCCGCCTTTGCAGGTTTTCGACTTGCCGGGTGTACATGTTTTGTATATAACTTTTCCCCGAACCCTTTTGGTTCGCCAGGATGCCCTTATTTTTGCCTAGGTCAGTCGACCTAGCGGGTCTCTTTTATGCGTAGTATTTTTTGGTATATGCGTTCACGGTGTGGGAAGTCTTCACCATCCATGGTGCTAAGTATCATAGCTCCGAGGAAAATCTTCTTGACTACAAATGGTCCCTCGTAGGTGGGAGTCCATTTTCCCTTGGGATCACCTTGTGGAAGAATGATGCGTTTGACTACTAGATCACCGACTTGGTAGACTCGGTGTTTGACCTTCTTGTTAAATGCTCTAATCATTCGCTTCTGATAGATCTGTCCATGGCAGATGGATGCGAGTCGTTTCTCGTCAATCAAGTTAATCTGGTTAAGGCGAGTCTGAACCGAATCGTCTTCGTCTAACTCTCCATCCTGGAGGACTCTGGTTGAGGGGATCTGAACCTCGATTGGTAGGACTGCTTCCATACCATATACAAGAGAGAAAGGGGTTGCCCTGTTGATGTTAAATCTTGTAGTGAGATAACCATGAAGAAAAGGGTAACATCTCATGCCAATCTTTGTAAGTCACTTTCATCTTAGTATAATCTTCTTAATGTTCTTGTTGGCGGCTTCCGCGCCATTCATCTTAGGCCGATCGGAGAAGAATTGTGATGCTTGATCTTGAACTACGTGTAGAGTTCAGTGATCATCTTATTGTTGAGATTAGAGCCATTATCGTGATAATCCTTCGAGAGTGCCATACCGAGCGGATAAGATTATGCTTGATGAATCGAGCCACGACATTCTTGGTATGAGATGCAAGCGAGGGCTTACCCACTTGGTAAAATAGTCAATTGCCACAAGGATGAAGCGATGTCCGTTGGGCCGTGGCCTTGATTTCTCCGATCATGTCAATGCCCACATTGAAAAAGGCCAAGGCGGTTAAAACATTGATGCTTGGAGTACGTGCACTTTATGCGCCGTCGCGCACTTGTGACAAGATCGAGCGTAAGCGGTGACAATCGGCTTCCATGGTGGACCAATAGTAACGGTTCGAGAATCTTCTTAGCCATCGTGTGCCCACTGGGTGAGTACCAAATGCGCCTTCGCGTAACTCTTCCATGATACGTTCCGCTGTTTTTTGGTCTACACAGCGGAGTAAGCACAAATCGTGATTGCGCTTGTATAAGATGCCGTTGCTGAGGAAGAATTTGGATGCAAACCTCCTCAAAAACTTCTTATCACTGACAGATGCCCCTGCGGGATACTCCTGAGTCTCAAGATACCTCCTCACGTCGTAGTACCAAGGTTTCTCTTCTGTATCAAGCTCATAACAATATGCTAGTTCGTCGAACTTCTCGATGATGATCTGGGGAGCTTCGTTGTCCCATCTGAACTTGAACATAGATGACATAGTAGCCAATGCGTCTGCCAACTGATTCTCTTCTCGTGGAATGTGGTTGAAGGTGATCTCTTCGAAGTAGGGGATCAAGCTTAAAACATGCTCTCGATATGGAATGAGATTCGGATGCTTCGTATCCCACTCACCCTTAATCTGACTGATCACTAAAGCTGAGTCTCCATACACTTGTAAGAACTTGATTCTTAAGTTAATAGCAGCTTTAATACCCATGATGCAGGCTTCGTATTCGGCCATATTGTTAGTGCAACTGAAACATAATCTAGTGGTGAAAGGCGTATGCCCGCCTGCAGAAGATGTAATGATGGCGCCAATGCCATTGCCAAGTGCGTTTGAGGCTCCATCAAAGACCATGGTCCATCGGGATCCTAGTTCGAGTCCTTAAATGCGGGCACGGTTCTTGTAATCGTAACTAGTAAAACATCTTCGTCGGGAAACTCGAACTGCGTAGACTGATAGTCATCCACGGCTTGATGAGTCAAATGATCGGCTACTACACTTCCTTTGATCGCTTTCTGGGAAGTATACTGGATGTCGTATTCGGTCAAGATCATCTGCCATCTTGCTATTCTTCCAGAGAGAGCTGGTTTCTCGAATATGTATTTTCTTGGATCCATCTTGGAAATCAACAAGGTAGTGTGAGTCAACATATCTTGTCTTAGTCGTGAGCAGCCAAAGCGTTGCAAGTTTTCTCGGCTGTGAGTATCTTGTTTCACAGTCGGTGAACTTCTTGCTAAGGTAGTATATTGCATGCTCTTTTCGACCAGACTCGTCATGTTGCCCCAACACACACCCCATCGAGTTCTCTAACACTGTCAAGTACATGATAAGAGGTCTTCCTTCGGCAGGCGACATCAGGATAGGAGGATTCTGTAGGTACTCCTTGATTTTTTCAAAACCGATCTGGCAATCGTCATTCCATTCTACCACTTGATCTTTCTTAAGTAACTTGAAGATTGGCTCACAAGTAGCAGTCAGATGTGCAATGAATCTGGCAATGTAGTTCAATCGGCCCAAGAAACCTCTGACTTCCTTCTCGGTGCGGGGAGCTGGCATTTCTTGAATAGCTCTAACCTTGGCGGGGTCAACCTCAATACCTTTTCCACTGACAACAAACCCTAGGATTTTTCCGGATCTGACTCCAAAGGTGCACTTGTTGGGATTAAGTCTTAGTATGTACTTCTTCAATTTGTCAAACAGTTTACGGATGATCAAGATGTTCTTCTTGATGCGTGATCTAGCTATCATGTCGTCGTAGACCTCTATCTCGTGATGAATCATGTCATGAAATAGTGTTACCATATGCGATAAGTGGCGCCCGTTCTTGGTCGAGCGGCATAACCTTGTAGCGAAGGCCCACTGTGTAACAAAAGTAATCTTCTCCATGTCTTGGGAGCCATTTTGATCGATTGTGGTAGAAACCATCCATGAAGGAAAACCTTATTACGGCGGTGTTGTCAACGAACATCAATATGAGGAAGTGGAAAATCGTCTTTCGGACTCGCTTTGTTCGGATCTCGGTAATCCACACATTGAACCTTGCCATCCTTCTTGGGCACGGGCACCACATTAGCAACCTGCGGATAAAGTAGTGACTAAACCGGCGTTGAACTGCTTCATAACCCGCTTTGATTTTCTCGGACATCTCGGGGCATGTCGACAAACCTTACATTTCACAAGGAGAAAACCTTCTTTTGTCGGCAATCGGTGTACCACAATATCAATGTCAAACACGGCATGTCTTCGTATGACCAAGAAAAAACCTCGATATAGTCTCGTAGCATCTGAACCAATCTCTCTTTAACATTGTTCTCAAGACCCGCTCCTATCTTGATCTCTTTTCTGTCTTTATCATTACCCAAATTCACAACCTCAACTTGCTCTTCGTGTGGCTGTATAACTCGTTCTTCTTGCTGTAGCAGTCGGACAAGTTCTCCTGGCACTTCACAATCTTCCTCACCTTCTTCTTCGTCTTGGTAGATCGGATTATCGAAGTCATATTTAGCAATAGCATAGCTGTTATCAACGAGATTCGGAGTGATTCTGCAGTGTATCACGTGGGTGTGTGTAAGAAACACATAGCTTTTTGAAGGGGTGATAAAGTAAAAGAAAGCAAAAATAGAATGCAAAATTCCAACGATTTCATTGAATGAAAATATGCAAATGACAGATAATAACCCTCACAAATGAGCCACGATGCCCCAGGCAAGGCACTAGGCTTTAGAGTTTATTGTTCAAAACATAAAGAAATACGAAAAGGAAAACAAAAACAAGAGCAATTACTCCTGACTAAAGGAGATTAGTATGACGTCTTCAGTCTTCCAATTGATGAGCCCACCGTCTGGAGTTGGGAAAATCCACTTGTTGATGTCGAGATCATTGTCGTCGTCTTCTATAGCATGGATTCCACTCTGGCTGATGCGGAAAGGAAGTTGGCCGGCACGTTCGCGGCGTATCATCTTCTGACCTTTGATGGTGAAGCCTAAACCAGTCTTGTCAAATTTGAAAGGAAGATCGGGAAGCTGACCCCAAATAGTACTACCTCCTTCTTGCTGCGGCTTGAGCATCTTTGGTGAGGCCATCCTAGGTGGAACTTGCATAACCGGGAGAGTCAGGCATGACTGCGGGATTGTTTCAAAAGCTTGCGGGTGTCTCGAAGAATTCACCTCCATCTCGAGGTATCGAATGATTGTAGATGACTTACCATATATTCTTCTTCACCACATCTTGTAACAACCTTCCCTTTCACGGGTATTTGACCGATGCGGTAGAGGTAACGGCGCTGCCCATGTATCCAGGGCGTCCAAGTAAGCAGAATAAGCGGAGGCGGATGTCCATGACAAAGTGGAGTCAAAGTCTAGGAACCGACTTTGACAAGCGGTGAGCTCTCCAATCTTGTTAGCTTAGAACCATCAAAAGCTCTCACAATTATATCATTGGGTCTCAGAACCAACCCTTCGATATCAAGTCGATCAAAAGCAGTCTTCGGAAGGATATTCAGAGCAGAACCAGTATCCACCAAGACATGAGATAAGGTAGCGCCCTTGCATTCAACAGAGATGTGCAATGCTTTGTTATGTTTCCTTCCGGCAGGAGTTAGATCAGCATCAGAGAAGCCTAGGCCGTTGTTCGCAGCCAGGCTAGCAATACAAACTTCAAACTGGTCAGTAGTAGTGTCTTGCGGTATGTGAGCATTCTTCACAAACTTCACCAAGGCGTTAGCATGAGCCTCAGAGCACAAGAGCAGAGCAAGCATGGAGATCTTGGACGGAGTTTGTCCTAACTGTTCCACAACATTGTAGTCACTTTTCTTGATAATCTTCAGAATTTCCTCCATTACTTGTTTGGAGGTGTCTTCAGCAACTTCCTTTGGTACTTGGTTGGCGGGATGATTCATTGTTCTTTCCTCTAGCTTGGGAATGGGTTGAATAGTTGGAATCTGAGGAGTCGCGCGTCTTTGGAGGAGAGATTGGAGAATACTCTTCGGTTACGTAACCTTACTTGATCCGGTGATGTTGTCAATGTCAGGAATGGTAGCTTCAATGGTAAGATCTTCAATGGTCAAAGGGTCTTGCTTGACGCCATGATAGTAAACATCATCTCCATAATTCCAAGGAATAGCTTTGTCAGAGGAATATGGAGCGGGTCTTGGAGAAGTGATGATGAGGTGCCACTCTAAGCACAGGATCGGAGGAAATCCTTACGGTGTTAACATCGGCACAATCTTACGAAATCGCACCCATCCGGTTGCTTTAACATCTTCAATAGAATTTTGTAGCTCTCGAACAATGTACTTCACCATGTAGTCATATTTTCCACTTGGCTGCCCCAAGGTATCCCACACAAATGGTGCGGTTTCATTCACATCTTGATCTTCAACTTAGACATATCTTCACACGACACGCACGGTGGTTTGAAATAGTATCTCACGATTATCCATCATACCTGAACCGTCTTCTCAACCAAGCACAACCATCGGTAGATGGGCACCAACGACAATTCTCGGGCATCTGGATTGACACCGACTTGCAGATTCTTCTTAATCATCGGAGGAATGGTCAAGTCATCGTGTTGAAAACATAAGTATCGTCACCAACAACATTGGAACTCTTGTCATGGTTAGGCATAGGCGTTGATCACATTCGGTCTCAGCGGAGGATCAAACTCAATCGCTTAGCTTCATCATATCTTGAATCTTGTTCTTGAGCCCAACAATCATCAGTACTATGTCCGGGCTATTGGAGTGGTAAGCACACTTAGCATTAGGATTGTATCTCGGAGAGGAAGTGTTGATGTTTTGAGGAGGATCCCTCAAGGTAAGCAGCTCTGCTTTCAACATGTGTTGCAAGGCTTGCGACAATGGCATGTTGATCTTAAATAGCATCTTTGTGGCGCATTACGTCTCTGGCGTTGTCTCATTGAGGTTGCTGACGATGCAGGATTGGAGATCACAAGCCCCAGCAGTTGAGCACGGTCGGTCTTGGCTCGGCTTTTCGACCATACACGGCATTAGCTTCTTTCTTACCACCAAAAGATCTCTTGTGACATTTGAAGATGACTCTACATGAATCTTCCCACTCTTGATACCGGCTTCATCGCTGCTTTGTCAATATCACTCGGTGAACCGGTGAAGAGTTTCAATCGGATGATTGAAGAATGGGCTGTCGGTGTTCCCATAAACATATCAACCAACTCCTATTGGACAAGGGTGGTTGAACTACGCTGCTAGATCTCTCCATTTCAGCATACTCCTTGAACTTCTCGTCACGACCCATAGACATGCTCAGTAGTTGCATGCAGTGGGTGTCGATTCGACATTGTACTCATATTATTAAAGCATCAAAGTCACTCCAAGTACGGATACGGTCATTCTCTAGCTGGTAATACCACTCCAATTGAGTTCCGGACAAACTCTCTTGAAAATAATGCATCCACAACTTTCTGTCATCAGTGTGGGGATTGATCTTCTGGACATAGGACTTCAAGTGTAGCTTTGGGCAAGAAATGCCATCATACTTGGCAAAAGTAGGAACTTTGAACTTGGGCGGAATCACAACACCAGGAACAAGACTCAGATCATCAAAGTTCAGCCCTGACATCTTTAGGTTTTCCACAGCATTCAGACGATCTTCAAGTTGTTTGTACTTGTCATCTTCATCAGAGTACGGGCTATGGTCAGAGCGATCTTCTCCCTCCTTCTTAGGCTCACGCTGGTCATCTTCATTACCCTCGACACTCCCCTCGTTCTTGACACTTCCTTCAGAGAGCTCTATCCGACTGACCCTCTTAGGACCACCTTTGTAGCGTCTACCCATGTTGATAAGACCAACAACCTTCTTCTTTCTGTTGATGAGCTTCTTCAGATCTTCTTGGCCTTGGACCAAACTGGTGAACATCTGTTGGAACTGAGCATTCTGAGCCTGAAGATCTTTGACAGACTGTTCGAGAGCCATTTCTGCTAAAATAAATAGCGAGAGAATGAGAAAACCAATCTTCAATGTACCTGTGATGCAATGTTATGCTATGATATGCAATGTTTATGCGAATGCAATGCAATGTTTTCAAGGACCTTAGAGATTTAAATTTGTTAAACAAACAATGAGAAAACATTTATTAGTACTCCTTTTATTCTTTTTCTTTTTAAGTACAAGAGATAGTTCAAAACAAAAAAGAAAACACATAAATCCTAAAACTCTAAGTCTCCCATGAGCGCTTCCTTTTGGTGCCGAGGTAGGCGTTGGTGTTTCGCTCCTCATGAAGTAGCTTGGTCAACTCTAGTACTTTCTTCTCACTTGCGTAGCACTGAGCTCCAAAGGTATCTCTTTCTTCTTTAAGCTGAATCCAAGATCTCTTCAAGTCTTCAAAATCAATGGGCATGTCAGGATGGAGGATAGTATAGGGTACGTCACCTATAGCAGTTCCATAATTCTTGGTAAAGCAGTGAATGGCATCATGAGGTTTTGAGCTCGAGCTCTCACCCATTTGAGGTAAGGTTCCCAAGGAATGGAGTTCTGGTGCCCCAAAGTCTTGGTATCAGTTTTCTTTACCATGCCCCAAGCGTGTATAAACCTTCGTCGGTAATTCTGGAGATCATGGTTGTAGTCGAACACAATATCTTGGAGAAGCATATCATGTGGGCCATCTCTTCGGGCAAAACCAAACTGACGTAAAGCTAGAGAAGGGTTGTAAGTAATACCTCCCCTCATACCAAGTAGCACATTAGGAATTCTCCACAGCTCAATGAAAGTGAAGTCCTTTTGAGAGAAAAGACTCCAACGGATATCTGAATGAGAGAGTGACATTATCCTTTGAGACCATCTCAACCTTTGTTCATTCTTCAAAACTGATGGAGGAAGGTGCGAAATAAACCACCTAGAAAGTAACGGTATGCAACACATGAGAGTTCCTTGTCTTTTAGTAATGCAGTGTGGAGAGAATGTAGGATGTCTCCAAGCAAAGTTGGCACAGGATTACGGGTAAGAAACAACTTGATGGCGTTGACATCTATGAATTGATCCGAGTTAGGGAAAAGAACCAAACCATAGATTAGCAGGGCCACAATGTCTTCAAATGCATGGAAACTCATAACCTTGAGGAATTCCCGGGCTTTCTTAATTAAGAACTTGGCAAGTAAACCCTTAACTCCAGTTCTGGTTTCCCAATTGGCTTCAATATCTGAGCGCTTAAGGTGCAAGGCAGATGTGATGTCTTCGTACCTAGGAACCTTCTCTAAATCGTTGAATGGCATTTGGTCAAGAATAGGTATCCCAAGTAGCTTAGAGAACTCTTCTAAGGTAGGAACCAACTGATAATCTGGGAATGTAAACCAATGGTGTTTCGGATCGAAGAACTGGAATAGGACATGCATCATGTCTTCTTCAAAACCGGAGATAACCAAGTCAAGTAGATAACAATGTCTTTTGATGAATTGAGCATGATCGGGAATCTCTGAAACCAATTCTTTGAGCTGGGAAGGTATACCCATGAAGTTGATTCGGATAGTCTTTCTAGAAGCCATAATTCCCTACAAAGCAGGCAAAGATAAATCCTAGGTCCTTGAAATTGTTAGAAATGATATGCAATGCGAATGATGTCATGATGTCATGTTTAGCACACACAAACAATTCACACAATGAGCCTAGGTTTAAGGCTAGCATGAGGTATAGGTGATTACCCCACCAAAAGGGTTCTAGGAATCTCACATCATTGATCTTTCTCGTAGCGTTTATTTCAACGACTACCAAGTGGTCGATCGAAAATATCCCAAAAGTCGATCTCAATGAGCGTAGCATCGAGTATCATCCAACCTCGGTCTACACCAAAGTCGGCCATCTCACTACCTTCTAATGGCCAAGATGGGTCAATTAAGGTTCTAAAAGTTTAGTTAGCGCTTAATGACACCACGAAGCCAAATACTATCCTCAACTTGGGAATGAAGAGTATCGGGACATCCAAAGTGTCACGCTAACATAGCCATCATGTTGATCGTTTCGATATCGTCCAGCAGTCGCGACGATTTATTGCTACTTACCTAAAAGCCGGATCCGGTGTAGGAATCATAAGGCATTCTCTCTTTAGGGTGTCTCCCAGAAAGTCGCCAGATTACATGTCGGTGAGTGACTTTGTAGGTTTTGTATCGCAAATGTGCGGATAGCAAGAGTCGCCACCGACTTTTCTTTTATCCAATTAAGGAAGGTAAAAGTAAAGAAAAAGACCTTCGTTAGATTGAGTAAGGGAGAAGGTTATGAAAAGGGAAGGTATTAGCACCCTTTTCCATCCGTGATTATCTGGGCTCTTAGTTGCTCTTAGATCACTTTAAAATTGTGCTTTCTGTGTGTTTGACAAAAAAATGTTTTGAAAAGGCATTTCGCTTTGACTTTGTAATGATTCATGTAGGAATGTATACAAAGTGTTCGGAAATGTTTTGTTTTTGAAAAGAGTTTGAACTTTGAAAAAAGTGTGAGGTGTGAAAAAGTATTTTGATAGAGCAAGCAACTAAAAGTCTTATTACCTACTCAGAATTGGTCGTTTTCGTGTTATTTACGTTCCTTTAGAATAGTGCTATCCATACCATTAGTTGGTAGGTAACTCCATTTGTTGGATGTAAGCGGGACATTCGAAGGGACATCGGATGGTCATAGAAAGCAACTTGTAGGTGTATCCTAGCACATTCGAAGGGACTATCATCATTTTTCGTAGGCGACAATCGGGGGTCAAGATCATGTATTCGGAGGCGACATCGTGGGTCTTATGATCTTTGTATCGAAGGGACTATGATGATTTGTTTTGAAGGCAACGGTGCTAGAATACCTCTACGTTCGAGGGACATGACCATTTGTATTCATAAAGGCAACGAGAGAGAATTACCCTAAGGGGTGCATGTGTGAAAAGAGTGTGTTAAATTCAGATATGTTGCCTTGTAAATTATGAGTGAGCTATTGTTCAATTTTATCTTTCCATACACGCCTAATTACTAGCAGTTTATAAGATGCGAAAATTAAAATGCGGAAAGGTAAAGTGCAGAAAGATAAATCCTACGCTATTACATGGCTTTGGGGCAGATACATAATTTAAACTTGCGGAAAATAAAAACCCTAATTAAAACTATTACATCCCATGAGCAATTACATTATTGGAAAAAAGAAAACCATAAAGAAAAATCGCCCGAAACGGGATAACCTGTGAAAAGATAAGAAATCGGAAAATACGAAGAACATTAATATGCTAAAATAATTTTTTGGGATTTTTTGGAGATAATTTAATAGTTAAAAAACCGATTAAAAGTGATTAAAATGATAAATTAGAAATAAAATTAAATAAGCATGCAAAATAATATTTTTTAATTTTATAAATTAAATAAACATTTTCTAAAAATAATGCAAAAAAGAAAAATATTTTTTGATGATTTTTAATGCATGATAAAAAATATTGAAAATAATTAAAATGCATGAAAATATTAAATAAAATAGAAAATAAAAATATGAAGTTTTGCAAAAGAAAAACACAATGGTCTTGCCGAGTTGAATGAAACCTTCCTTTCACAACCCCATGCCTTTGCCATCTGATCTGGAGCGCACGCGTGTCACTGAATCGGAACGGATCGTTTACAAACAAGTGTCACCTTCCCATTACCTCGTCTCCGCGCCAAGCTTCATCTTCTTCAATTCAAATTCTGGGAATTTTGCGTCGGCCTCAGAGCGACGCTATAACCCATGCTAAATAAAAAATCACGTACAAGTAATATAAATAAAATCTAAAGCTATGGTTTGATTCGTCCTGGTCCACTGAACATCGTGATGGCATCGGTTTGGTCCAATTTATTCTAATTAGAGAAGCCCTAAATCATGGTCAGAAACCCTAATCATGGCATATCATGTTTCAGGCCATAGAAATACAATTAAACCATCCAGAAAGTTTGCAAGCTTTATTCTAAACACAAAACAAACATCAAAACTCATTAATAATGCATGATAATTGAAAATCGAATTTTGAAAAAGATGAACAAACCGAATTCTGGTTTTCGTGTTTCTTGATGGTTTTGGACGATATAAGAGTCTGGACTGATTCTAAACAACCCAATGAACAAGATGGAATGCTCAAAATTGCTTGAAACCGACTAGAACCAAGGCTGCCAGTTGCTTGTATAGCACGGTTTTTTTGAACTTGAATAGGGTTTCTCCAGCCAGTTTTTCTACCCTAATTCATATGGCATGTGTTGTATATATATAGTAGATGGAGTTAGAGCTGATTTGAGAAAGAATCAATCATCAATCAATGCAAAATATATTTGATTTTGTATCAAATCAAATTTTCTCTTCTTTGATCAATTTTCAATCACATCTTCCCATATCCAATCAAATTTCAAAATTTGATGGCTTTATTAAGTTGCTTGGATATTCCTAATTGTATAAGGAATGAGTTTGGATGAAGAAAAAGTAAGCCCATTTGCAAAAAATTTGATTTTTAGAAGTATCTCTCTTTGTGCATTTCTTCAAAATTGCCCAACTTATGAATGGTGTATCTTGCTCAATTTTCCACATTTTTGAGTGTTCTTGGACTTTTTGGAAATCTCTAAGAGTCCTCTAACCAACCTCTTTGGTTTCATCTCAATTGGAGTTTCCATGATCAATATATCTTCAAAACAAAAAGTTGACTTTTTGTTGACTTTGAAAAGGACCTGTAATGTTTTGATCCATACCTTTCAAATGAAGCATTTTTTGAACATTCTTGTGAGACATGAAGTTGTAGAGAATTGAATTTCCTTCAAAACAAGAGGTGGTGGAAAAATTTACGAGAAAGTATGAAGATGTTATGCCAGATCAAAGTTTGGTTGACTTTTCACGAGAAACCCTTATTTAGAAAGTTTGACTTTTAGCAAATCTTGAGTTTTCTTGATGAATCATGATCAACCCTTGATCAAATGATGAATGTAACTTCAAAATGAGGATGTTCACCAAAATTATGAAGTTTGATGTATGTTGACCACGTTGACTTTTTGTCCATACTGTTGATTTTCAACCATCGAGCAATTATGCGAGGAAACTTGACTTGTGAGGCTTGAAACTTGTCATGGAGAATCTTTGAAGCATATGAGGAGGCATGATGACCCTTGGAGATGTTGCAAGTCCATCTGGATCTGAGAAATGCCAAACCCTAGTTTGGGTTGATTGTCTAGGAGACGGTTTGTCTGATCAACCCTTGAGGAATCCTTGAGTATGGATGTATGAAATGCCTTGAGGAATAAGAGGGCAAATTTTGGGGTATGACAGATGTCACAAGTGCCAGATCTATGCAGATAAGATCCATGTGCCACCAACTCTACTCAACGTTCTCTCTTCTCCGTGGCCTTTTTCCACGTGGGGCATTGACATGATCGGAATGATCGAACCAAAAGCGTCCAACGGACATCGCTTCATTTTAGTGGCTATTGATTACTTCACCAAATGGGTCGAAGCAGCATCTTACGCCAACGTTACAAGATAAGTGGTTGTGAGTTTCATCAAGAACAACCTCATTTGCCGATATGGAATTCCAAGCAAGATCATTACAGATAATGGGTCAAACTTGAACAATAAGATGATGAGAACTGTGTGAGGAATTCAAGATCGAGCATCATAACTCATCTCCTTACCGGCCAAAGATGAGCAGCGCGTTGAAGCAATAACAAGAACATCAAAAGATCGTCGGAAAATGGTCATCACCTACAAAGGCGCGAAATGCGCCATTTGCTCGCATGGGTATCGTGCTTGATCGCACTTAAGGGCAACCCCTTTCTCTAGTATACGGCATGGGCGGTGCTCCCGTAGAAGTTGAGATTCCATCAGCTGAATTTAATCGAAGAAAAGCGCCTGACCGCTCTATGTCGTGGACAACTATATCAAAGAAGAATGAAAAAAGCTTTCGACAAAAAGGTCCGACCTCGTGAATTAGGAGAAGGCGACCTCGTGCTTAAAAAGATTATGTCTTTTCAACCAGATTCTAGGGGCAAATGGACTCCTAATTACGAAGGCCCATACATCGTCAAAAGATGCTTTTCTGGCGGTGCTATGACTCTCACAACCATGGACGGTGATGAACTCCGCATCTGTCAATCTTGATGCGATCAAGAAATACTTTGTCTAAAAAAAACAAAAGAACAGCTCGGTAAGTCGAAAACCCGAAAAGGGAGACTTAGGCAAAAAGGAGCGTCTCGGTGGATTGAAAACCTGAAAAGGAGGTCTAGGCAAAATTAGAGACAATAAACAGAAAATATCCTGATAGATTGGAAACCTGAAAAGGCGATCTAGGCAAAAATAAGGATACAAAAAATGACAAAGTAACTGCAATCAGTCCGTACTTCGTCAATCTGAAGAATCTTCCATCAACGGATCTTCAATCAAATCCTCTGAAGCAACAAGCACAGTGGAAATTCAAAGTTGTTAGGGATAATAGCGGTTATTTGCTTTCAATGTAGCCTTTTCCCAATAAATTATCATTTCCAACTTTTGTAAATAGCTCATGGAATCACGCCTTTGGCTGATTACCATTCCATCAATAAATTTGAGCCTTGTGCCTTTTTTGTTTGCAATTCTTGCTTTATTCTGTTTTGCAAAATAACGCTTTTTATTGTGAAAATCACTTTTTGAAACTAAAAAGGTTTTAAATGAATTTTTACTTCAAAATCTTGAAACAAAAGCGAAAATTCTCCTTTGAACTCTGAACACAGCAAGAACTTCAACAGTTTCTACATGAGTGTTTCAATCTCCGAAGGATAGAATAACTGCTACAAGAAGTCTTCTCCTCAGCAGAGATCATCAAAGGATGGCATTCTTATTCAAAAAGAATTCCCAACAAAGTTGCCAATGAAACGCCTTTCTCCGAAAGTCTAAAAACATGCAACTCAAATTCTTCCATTAGTGAACGTCTACATCATTACAGTGATTTCATTGAGTATTTGTTCAGACTGTGACGTGGTCCTTTTCCCAAATACCTCTTTGCTGTCTTTTTTTTAAAGTATTGTCAGGATGCATATAACATTCATGACATTCATACATAATAGCATTATTCGTGCATTTTTGCATTCCTTGAAATGTTTGCTTCCATATCACTGGTTTAAATCACACTTACTCATGTAGGTACGATTATATCCCCAGTAGATTATCCCCAAGTAGAGAAATACATCTTTTCTCTACCATATTCCCCAGCTGAGATCATTCCTCATTGGGAACAAAGTCTTGATTGACCGCTTCTTTCCAGTTTATTCCTGGATAGAACCCTGTCTCTAATCAACAAAGCAATAAGCAATAGCCTCATCATTTGAGCCGCTTATTTTTCTTTTCATTCCTAAACTTGTCATGAAAGTTTGTTTTTCTCAACAAAGTCAAATCACGATTGAGAAATTCCCAGGATTGTCTTCGTCTAAAGAAAACCTGTGTCCTTTAAATCAAATGCCCGCATCTTCTTGAGAAAGAGATCCTTGGCAAGATTGCATCCATGAAAATAGAAACTCATTTGAGATTTGTTTCCACTATTAACTGTTATTCACGGGGCTGAATACTCAGTAATATTTTCTTAGGATTTACCTTGCTATAGTTATCACTTTGCTGATAATTGGTAATATCTTTAGAACTCGTTTGAGATCTGTTTCCATCATTTGTCTGTTATTCACAAGGCTGAATACTCAGTAATTTTTCTCAAGAATTACCTTGTTATAGTTATCACTTTGCTGATAATTGGTAATATCTTCAGAGCTTGTTACCATAAACTATCACAAGGCTGATAATTGGTAATATCATCTCCGCTTACCTTAAACATTGTCACGAGGCTGACAAAAGGTAATCCCTTTGTTTCCCAAAGCGAGACAGATATTCACATGTTTGGTGAATCTCTTTTTCCCCAGCGAGACATATTGCATGTTTTCCAACAAACAGGATCCTCTTTTCTTAAACAGATCGAGTCATCCTCACAAATTTTTCCCCACCATGTCATTTCTTTGATATTTCTCTGGGTGAATCCTGTTATGGTCATTTTGCATCACTCACATTTTTTTGGTATCTTAGGTCCAAAATTTGCGTATTATGATATTTAAGTCTCTTTACACCTATCAAAATAAAGATATTCATCTTCATATCTCATGTTAAAGAAACCTAAATAGGGGCATCTGTCATACCCCAATTTTTGACCTAATATACCACCTCACATTTGCATCATTGCATCACTAACAGTTCAGAAGAGAATTAATCGGGTGTAGCATTCACAGGTCAAAATTAGGGTTTCATCAAATTTTCATCTGATTCAAGAGGCAACCAATTAGTGTTTGAGTTTTACTCACCTCATTTGATCTATCTTGATCAAATCATCAACCTCTAATCATCAGATACCCAACTTTTCTCTTTAATCAATCGAGGATCGACCAATTAGGGTTTTGGTCGAGCATGAGCAATCTCTGATTTTCTGATCAATGAATGACTTTTTGGTTAGAGATTGATCATCATATCTTAAATACAACATCTTGACCTAATTTCTGGATTCAAAACATCACAGAAGTTCACAAACTTCATCAGTCAATTTCTGAAACATCTGATGAAATTTCATCTGCACAGAAAAGTCAAACTTTGACTTTTGGTCAACTTTTTCAAAACAAAAATTTTTCCATCATCAAAATACTTCAAATGATCCATCATGATCATAAAAAATCAAAGAATTTGTAAAAGTCAAAAAAAAGTCAAAATTTTCAACACTTAGAAAAATTTTCAAGTGTTAAAATTTTGTACTTTTTCCAAACTTCATGGCATTTTTTCACATAGTTCCACTTTGATTTGGAAAAAACTCAAAACATGAAAGTTGTAGCCCTTGAAACAAGATTTCCAAAATGTCCAAGAACTCTCAAATCCATGGAGTCTATCTATACTTTTGAAATTGAAACATAAGGCTCCATAACCATGGATTTCAAGGTCAAAACTTCAAAATTATAGGTCATTTTTTGATTTCTTCTTCTAGAAGCAATACCACCTTGCCAAATTGAGATAGAACTGATAAATATCAATTGAAGATAATTGTGAAAAGATAAGATCAATTTGAGATTTTAACACATGGTTAAAAAAGGAAGTTTCCTTTTCCTTTTACCAAAAGACTTTCTTGCCCTCTAAGGCAAGTTTGAATTACCAAAAGCCATTCTTTGTGCCTAACATTTCAGAACTCATGACCTATAAATAGAGGCATCATTTTCAAGTTCAAACACACCAAAGCCATGCAAGTACATGCTTTCACTCTTCATCTTTGAAAATTCATGAATCATAGTTCAATTTGTGAAAACTTGCAATTTTGAAAACTGATGAAAAACTTTGATCAAATTGGTGTCTAATATGTTTTAATATCCATTTGAAACTTGTTTGAAGCTTAAGATTAACACAAATCAAGCTAAAACTTAGAATTACATGCCATGTTCATCATCCTTGCCAAAACTGCCTTATCACTCGAATTCATAGGTTGGCTCGAGTAATTGATGTTCTGATCATCCAAACACCATCCATATACATCATAGACATGATACAAATCATAAACAACAACCTGTAACAGCTTTAACCCAGAATTCGAGTTTCCATTTTAAGCTTATGCAGGTGGACTTGGTTGGATTGATCCAGGGTGATTCGAAGTGAGCAGACCACTCATACACCTTCCACATAGGCCGTTGAAGCTCAAACAATCATTAGAACACAACTGGAAACACTCCTCCATCGAATTAGATTCCAGCTTCAACAGGTAAGAACTTGAAACTCGAACTCTATGATTCGTTGCCTTTAATCAAAAAAGCTCTTGGCGATTTGTTTTCTGCACCACTCACGATCTTTAACCCTCAATCAATTGACAAAATCATCAACCATACGTGATTTCAATTAGAATTTTCAGTTCTAGGGTTCTTCGTGTTCATCAGAAATTTAACCATGTTAGACCAAAAATAAATGAAATTAACAGCTACCATCATGTTCCTTGTTAAAATTCGTGCAAGTTTGATGTTTACATCATCCTTTTTCATTGAGAAACGAAGAATTTAGGTTTGAACAAGGATTGAAGAAGGTGAGGATGGAGTTCGCGCGTGTTCTTGTTATTTTTCAAATTCAAAATTTCCAATATAATATTAACACGTGGTTTGACTTCAATACACGAATGCATTGTTGCCCCAGCGGTTGCCAGCTCACTTTTAAGTCACTATGCCACGTATCCACCCATCAGGTCCTGGGTTCAAGCCTCCCATGGACCAATTTTTTTCAAACTTTTCATTTTTTCTTCACCTTTTTTACAAACTTTAACATTTTTTTTAACCAATCAAAACTCCTCATTTTGAGGTGATTTTTTGTACACTTGTCAATAAATATATCTATTTTATGATAGTGCAAAAATTTTCAGAAAAAACCTTCATCTTGATTATATTTTAATCGAGCCGAAAACGGTACTTTGAGCACTTTTCAAAACCACTTTAAAAGGTGATTTTTTCAAACTTTCGAATCCCGATTCTTTTCAAAACTTTTCATAAATGAATTTTACATTTCAAAAACACTTTAAAAACCATTTCTTCAAAACTTTTTTCATCAAACTTGCATCTTTTTCCATGATCGATCCGATTAAACGATAAAACCAATACAAGGATCCTCGGAATGCCTCCTCTTGGGCTAACAATACAAGGATCCATGGGCTTCTTAAAAGCATCCCCCTAAATCCAATCAATTTCTCCTCGAGATTTAGACGTTTATCATCTCTATGGAAGAAGTATCTCATCTATCACATCACATACAATCAAAAACTTTTCAAACTTTTTCAAACTCTTTTCAAACAAAAACATCTCTTAATTGTAAGTGGTAACGCTTGTACACTCAAGCAAAACACCCAATGCTTACAGTTAAAAGATTCAATCTTTTTCAAACATCTTTCTTAAACATGTAAGTGGTAACGCTTGTACACTCAAGCAAAACACCTATAACTTACGACGAAAGATTTTTATCAGACAAACTTTTCAAAAATGTATGTGATGAAATAGATTAGATACATTTTTCATTAAGATGACATTTGTCTGTCTCTTACTAACATCCCGTTGCTTTCCACTAGCATAAGTGGGAACTACGATTGCTCTGACTTTCTCAACATCCTTTTGAGAATACGTAGGCACAAGGTCTCATCCTTGCCGAGCAAATTTCTTACTCCCTCAGACCAAACAAACCATAGATCCCTGTAGATCCGAGCTACAAATGCTCTGATTCCCACTAGGGGATATGTATGCAGAAGATCCAAAGATCTTTGCGAGCATAATAATAACAAAACCTAGGATCCCACATAATCTATCATTCTTAAAATCCCAAAGGAGAAACTTTCCCAATCATAGAAATAGCAATTAAAACACACAAACATATCAAACATATTCATATATAAAGCTATATATAACTATATATATTTAGGGTGCTCCATCTATTCCCTTTATATAACAAACCCCCTTACTCAGAATCTCCCCAATGTGTTGCGTCTAGTTTGCGCTAGTCGTTACACATATCAAAATCAATTGAGGGTATTAACAGCTTTCCCCTTTTTCATAATCATAAAATCATCTTTTCTTGTGTTTAAAATAATAAAGCTTGATGCTCGTGGCATATTTATAAACAAATCAAAAGAGTAAATCGTTTCGAGTTAGAGAATCTGAATTCATATTCGATTCCCTAGCGCGTCACTTGTTAACGCGAACAGATTGTTGCCTACGAAAAATGATGATAGTGTCATACCCCAAAATTTGCCCTCCATCTACTCAAGAGATTTCATACATCTATACTCAAGGATTCCTCAAGAGTTGATCAGACAAACTCTCTCCTAGACAATCAACCCAAACTAGGGTTTGGTATCTCTCAGTTCAAGATGGACTTCCAACATCTCCAATGGTCTTCATGCCTTCTCATATGCTTCAAAGATTCTCCATGTCAAGTTTCAAGCTTCACAGATCAAGTTTCCTCAGACAATTGCTCAGATTGTTGAAAATCAGTTGTATTGGACAAAAAGTCAACTATGGTCAACATACAGTCAAACTTCATAATCTTGGGTCAACATCCTCATTTGGAAGTTACATTCATCATTTGATCAAGGGTTGATCATGATTCATCAAGAAAACTCAAGATTTGCTCAAAAGTCAAACTTTCTAAATTAGGGTTTCTAGGTGAAAAGTCAAGCTGAACTTTGATCATAACTTTCTCATACTTTCTCAGAAATTTTTCCACCACCTCTTGTTTTGAAGGAAATTCAATTTTCTACAACTTCATGTCTCACAAGAATGTCCAGAAAACGCTTCATTTGAGAGGTATAGCTCAAAACATTACAGGTCATTTTCAAAGTCAACAAAAAGTCAACTTTTTGTTTTGAAGATATATTGAGAATGGAAACTAAAATTGAGATGAGACTAAAAAGGTTGGTTAGAGGACTCTTAGAGCTTTCCAAAAGTCCAAGAACACTCAAAATGTGGAAAATTGAGGAAGATACACCATTCACAAGTTGGACAATTTTGAAGGAATGCACAAAGAGATACTTCTAAAAATCAAATTTTTGCAAATGGGCTTGCTTTTCTTCATCAAACTTATTCCTCATACAATTAGGAATACCCAAGCCCAATGCCATGAATTTTTATTTTATTTTTCTATTTAATTTGGAATTTATTCATTTAAATACAAATTAAATTTAAAAATAAAGTATAAAATCAAAATTAATTGCAAGATTGATTTTTATTCTTTCCTTGAGACCCAAGCAACTCACAAAGGCCAGCAAATTTCGAAATTTGATCAAAATGGCAAGATTGGATTGGAAATTAATCAAGTTTTGAAAATTTGATTTTGTACAAAAATCAATTTTGATTTGCTTTGAATGTTGATTGATTCTTGCCAAAAACCATCCCAAATCCATCCAGTATAAATATATGATGCATACCTATCAAGAGAGAACATAAAAATTGCCCTAAGAACCCTATTCCAAAGCTCAAAAAACCGTGGTGCACAAGCAAGTGGCAGCCCTAGTTCCAGTCGATTTCAATCAATTTTGAGGTGTCCAACACATTCCTTGACATCTCCAGAATCGATTCAGACCTTCACTTTGCCAAAAACCATCAAGAATCGTGAAAACCGAAATTGGTTTGTTCTTGAAATTTCAAAAATCGTATTCTTTCATTCATGCATTATTAATGTGATTTGTGTTTGTTTTGTGATCGTGATGTGTTTGCAAGCTTTACGGGTGCTTTAATCAATTTCCATGGCCGGAACACGTATTGCCATTGTTAGGGTTTCTGTGCGTTTAGGGTTTCACAAAATAGGAAAAATTGGACCTCAAGACCGGTACCATTGCATTCGAATGATGTTTCCAATCGAACCATGGTCTTAGATGTTATTTATATTATGTATCTTTGTGTTTTTGATTTTGCGGGGCATGGCGTCGAGCAATGGCCGTGCCGAGCTTTCAAATATTCAAAACGAGGAAGGCGATGGATGGCGCGAAGGCGAGGCGGTCGGGGCGGCGGCGTGTTATAACCCACTCACTCCGGATCTCAAGCGATGAAACACACATGGCGTAGTGGTAAGGCGTGTACTATTGGTAGATGCTCTCACATGTCTCGATTCGATCCTGGCCATGACATTTTGTTTTACAAGTTTGCAAATCTCATATTTTCATATTTTCATTATTTAATATTTTGCATTGTTTTAATTAATTTCATATTTTTTTATGCATTAAAAATTGTCAAAATTATTTTCTTTTGCATTTGATTTCGAAAATCTTTATTTAATTTATAAAATTAAAAAATATAATTTTGCATGCATATTTATTTTTATTCATATTTTTGCATTTAAATCACATTTAATTAGTTTTAAATTATTAAATTGCATCCAAAAAATCCCAAAAATTTATTTTAGCATATTTATATTATTTCCAGCATGTAATAATTTTCTCATATAAACATTTGCATTTTTCTAACATTTTTTCTCTTGTTCGATTCATATCGTATTTTCAGATTTCTCATTCCTTTACAGGTTGACCCAATCCAGACGATTCTTTCTTTATTATTTTATTTTTCAATAATGTAACTGTCTACGGAATGTAATAGTTTAAATTAGGATCTTTATTTTCCGCATTTTAAATTATGTATCTGCCCCAAAGCCATGTAATAGCGTAGGACATTTACCTTTCCGCATCTTTACATTCCGCATTTTAATTTCCGCACCCTATAAACTGCTAGTAACTAGGCGTGTATGGCAAGATAATAATCAACATAGCTCACTAATTTTCAAGATAAAATATCTGAATCAACACACTCTCTTTCACACATGCACCCCTTAGGGTAATTCTCTCTCGTTGCCTTACGAATTCAAAATGGTCATGTCCCTCGAACGTAGAGGTATTCTAGCACCGTTGCCTTCCAAACAAATCATCATAGTCCCTCGATACAAAGATCATAAGACCCACGATGTCGCTTCCGAATACATGATCTTGACCCTCGATTGTCACCTACGAAAAATGATGATAGTCCTTGATGTGCTAGGATACTTCCTACAATTGCCTTCATGACCATCTAATGTCCCAGAATGTCCGCTTACATCCAGCGAATGGAGCTACCTACTAACTAATGGTATGGCTGCGCTATTCTAAAGGAGCGTAAAACAATACAAAAAGCGACCAATTACGGTAGGTAATAAGACTTTTAGTTGCTTGCTCTATCAAAATGCTTTTCACACCTCACACTTTTGTCAAAGTTCAAACTCTTTTCAAAGCATTTCCGAACACTTTGTATACATTCCTACATGAATCATTACAAAGTCAAAGCGAAATGCCTTTTCAAAACATTTTGTCAAACACACGGCACAATTTTTAAGTGATCTAGAGCAACTAAGAGCCCGGATCTAATAATTCATTTCTAAGTAAATCTGAATCAATTGTAAAAATAAAAGTTGGCGACTCTTGCTATCCGCACATTTGCGATACAAAATCCTACAAAGTCGGGAATGGCGAACAAGATCCTAAAGAGAATTGCCTTAGGGATTTCTAGATAACCTTTATTGCTTTTTGTTTGACTTGTATGCTTTATATTTTAAGGGTTGCTTGGGTATTATATTTGTGGGGATCCTACACCGGATCCGGGTTTCCTTTTAGGTAAGTAGCAATAAATCATCGCGACCGCTGGCGTATAACTAAGCGGTCAACATGATGGCTACGTTAGCGTGACACCGGATGTCTGATACTCTTCATTTCCAAGTTGAGGATAGTATTTGGCTTGCGTGGTGTCATCAAGCGCTAACTAAACTTTTAGAACCTTAATTGACCCATCTTGGACATTAGAAGGTAGTGAGATGGCGGCTTTGGTGTGACCGAGGTTGGTTGATACTCGATGCTCGCTCATTGAGATCGAGACTTTTGGGATATTTTCGATCGGCCACTTGGTAGTCGTATTGAAATAAACGCCTACGAGAAAGATCAATGATGTGAGATTCCTAGAACCCGGTTACTATTATAGGATAGGATGAACCAACTCAAACTTTTGGTAGGGTAATCACCTATACCTCATGCAAGCCTTAAACCTAGGCTCATTGTGTGAATTGTTTGTGTGTGCTAAACATGACATCATGACATCATAACATTGCATATCATTTCTAACTATTTCAAGGACCTAGGGATTTATCTTTGCTCTGTTTTGTAGGGATTATGGCTTCTAGAAAGACTATCTGAATCAACTTCATGGGTATACCTTCTCAGCTCAAAGAATTGGTTTGAAATTCCGACCATGCTCGGTTCATCAAAAGACATGGTTATCTACTTGATTTGGTTATCTCGGTTTGAAGAAGATATGATGCATGTCTATTCCGGTTCTTGATCCGAAATACCATTGCTTTACATTCCCAGATTATCAGTTGATTCCTACCTTGGAAGAGTTCTCTAAGCTACTTGGGATACCCATTCTTGACCAAATGCCATTCACCGGTCTAGAAAAGGTTCCTAAGTACAAAGACATTGCATCCGCTTTGCACCTTAAGCGCTCAGACATTGAAGCCAATTGGGAAACCAGAAGTGGAGTTAAGGGTTTACTTTCCAAGTTCCTAATTAAGAAAGCCCGAGAATTCCTCAAAGTTATGAGTTTCCATGCATTCGAAGACATTGTGGCCTTGCTAATCTATGGTTTGGTTCTATTCCCTAACTCGGATCAATTCATAGATGTCAACGCCATCAAGTTATTCCTTACTCGCAATCCAGTGCCTACTTTACTTGGAGACATCCTACATTCTCTCCACACTCGTACTACTAAGCGACAAGGAACTCTCATGTGATGTATACCGTTACTTTCCAGGTGGTTTATTTCGCACCTTCCTCCACCAGTTTTGAAGAATGAACAAAGGTTGAGATGGTCTCAAAGGTTGATGTCACTCTCTCATTCAGATATCCGTTGGAGCCTTTTCTCTCAAAAGGACTTCACATTCATTGAGCGTTGTGGAGAATTCCCTAATGTACCACTCCTTGGTATAAGGGGAGGTATTACTTACAACCCTTCCTTAGCTCTACGTCAGTTTGGTTTTGCCCGAAGAGATGGTCCACATGACATGCTTCTCCAAGATATTGTGTTCGACTACAATCACGATCTCGAATTACCGAAGGTTCATACGCTTGGGGCATGGTAAAGAAGGCGATACCAAGACTTTGGGGCACCCAAACTCCATTCCTTGGGAACCTTACCTCAAATGGGTGCGAGCTCGAGCTCAAAACCTCATGATGCCATTCACGCTGTTCTACAGTAATTATGGAATCATTGCTATAGGTGACGTACCTATCCGTTCTCTATCGACATGCCTCTGATTTTGAAGACTTGAAGAGATCCTGGATTCAGCTTAAAGAAGAGAGGGATACCTTTGGAGCTCAGTGCTATGCAAGTGAGAAGAAGGTACTAGAATTGACAAAGCTACTTCACGAGGAGCGAAACATCAACGCTTACATCGGCACCAAGAGGAAGCGCCCATGGGAGACTTAGAGCTTTAGGATGTTTATGTTTTCTTTTATTGTTTTGAACTATCTCTTGTACTTAAAAAGAAAAAAAAATAATAAGAAGAGTACTAATAAATGTTTGCTCATTGTTTGTTTAACAAATTTAAATCTCTTAGGTCCTTGAAAACATTGCATTGCATTCGCATAAACATTGCATATCATAGCATAACATGCAACACGGTACATTGAAGATTGGTTTTCTCATTTGCTCGCTATTTATTTTAGCGAAATGGCTCTTGAGCAGTCATCAAAGATCTTAAAGCTCGGAATGCTCGGTTTGAGATGTTTACCGACTTGGTCCAAGGCCAAGAAGATCTGAAGAAGCTCATCAACGAAAGAAGAAGGTTGTTGGTCTCCTCAACATGGGCGCTACAAGGTGGTCCTAAGAGGGTCGGTCGGATAGAGCTCTCGGAAGGAAGTGTCAAGACCGAACAAAGTAACAAGGTAATGGTGAAGGCGGTCGGCTGAGCTTGAGAAGAACTATGATGATGGCCAATACTCGATGAGGATGACAAGTACAAGCAACTTGAAGATCGTCTGAATCTTTGTGGAAAACACGAAGATGTCCGGCTGAATTTTGATGATCGAGTCTTGTCCACGGTGTTGTGATTCCTCCCAAGTTCAAAGTTCCTACTTTTGCTAAGTATGATGGCATGTCTTGCCCTAAGTGCATTTGAAGTCCTATGTCCGAAGATCAATCCCATCTGATGATGAGAAAGTTGTGGATGCACTATTTTCAAGAGAGTTTGTCGGAACTCAATTGGAATGGTATTATCGACTAGATAATGACCGTATCCGTACTTGGAGTGACTTGGTGATGCTTTCTCTGAGACGATATAGTACAATCTTGAATTGACACCGCTCGCAACTACAAAGCATGTCTATGGGTCGTGATGAGAAGTTCAAGGGTATGCTCGGTGGAGAGATCTAGCGGTGAGTTCACCACCCTTGTCCAATAGGAGTTGGTTGATATGTTTATGGGAACAGCGGGCCCATTCTTTAATCATCGATTGGAAACTCTTGACCGGATTCATGGTGATTCGACAAGCGGCGTATTGGTGGTATCAAGTGGAAAGATTCGGTAGAGACATCTTCAAATCTTTGAAGAGATCTTTTGGTGCTAAGAAAGAAGCTAATCTTGTGTATGGTCGAAAAAGAGAGACCGACCGCGCTCAATGCGTAGGGGCGGTTGATCTCGATCCTACATCGGCACAACCTCGGCGAGACAATCGCGTAACGAGCGCCACGAAGGATTTACAAAGATCAACATGCCTTTGTATGAGCCTTGCAACACATGTTGAAAGCGGTGATTACCTTGAGGATCCTCCCAAGCGTCAACACTTCCTCTCGAGATACAATCCTAATGCTAAGTGTGCTTACCATTCTAACAGCCAGGGCATAATCGATGATTGTTGGGCTCTAAAGAACAAAATTCAAGACATGATTGAATCTAAGTTGAGTTTGATCCTCTGTTAAGATTAAGATGTGATCAACGCCTATGCCTAACCATGACAAGGGTTCCAATCTGTTGGTGGCGATACTTATGTTTTCAACATAGATGACTTGACCATTCCTCTAATGATGTTAAGAAGAATTTGCTTGCATGCGGTGTCAACCAGGATGCCCGAATTGCCGTTGGTGCCCATCGCACGATGGTTGTGCTTGGTTGAGAAGGCGTGTTCAATGCATGATGGACAACCGTGAGATACTATTTCTGAAACCACCAGTGCAGAAGCTATGTGAAGAAATGTCTAAGTTGAAGATTGACAATGCGAATGAAACAGTACCATCTGTATGGGATACCTTGGGGCAGCCAAGTGGAAAGTATGATTACATGGTGAAGTACACTGTTCTTGAGAGTTACAAGATTCCTATTGAAGATGTTCAGGCGACCGGATCGGGTGACGATTTCCCAGAAGATTATGCTGATGTTAACACTATAAGGATTTCCTCTGCTGATCCTGTGCCTAGAGTGGCACCTCTCATTATCACTTCTCCAAGACCAGTTCCATATTCCTCTGACAAAGCTATTCTTTGGAATTATGGAGCTGATGTTTACTATCATGGCGTCAAGCAAGACCCTCTGACCATTGAAGATCTTACAGTTGAAGCTACCATTCCTGACATTGACAACATCACCGGATCAAGTAAGGTGACTCGAACCGGAAGGGTATTGAAGCAACTCGATTTTTTTCAAAAATCATTTTAATGAATTTTCAAAACAATGAGTGAAATCGCCACCTAATTTTATTTGTTCTAAAAAAAAAGAACGGGGAAATATAGATAAAACCCACGAGAGATAAGGATAAGACAGTCTACAAAATTAAGAGATATAGGTTCGGGAGTTGGTTATGCAAGGGGAAGGTATTAGCACCCCTCACATCCATCGTACTCGATGGTACCCATTTAGTTCAAAGTGTGGTTGTGTGTTAGTGTGAAAATTTACGATCTTCTAAGTTTTGAAATGAGAAAGAAAGAGGAGAAATGTTTTTATTATTTTTGAGTTTGGCACGGTTTCAGAACCGTGTGCCTACGTATTCCCTCGTGCAATGAGAAAGTCAAAACTCCGTAGTTCTTCTAGAAAATGTTTGTTTGTTGATTGATTTTAAATGAAAAGACAAGTCGTCATTTTAAAGGAAGACTGATCTAACGTCCACAAGGTGTGATAAAGAATAAAGGACTACGCACCAACATGAGGAGGTTTGAGAACACCTCTAGTACTCAAGTGGAGAAGTCGAAAACCTTGGGGAATAGAGGAAGAAGCATCTCAATTATAAATGAATCATGTCTAATCTTGAAAAAGGGTTTAAAGGTAAAGGGTGCTTGGAGCGCACAAAAGATATTGAATGTGTTGGAATTGATTTTAAATTGTGGATGACAAGTACCAAAACGTTGGGATATCCTCTAACGATTCAATACTCGAGATTGGTGATTGAGGTCAACCGATCATCTCTCATCCAAAATCTTTATTATGAAAAGAGTGAGGTGAAACAAAGTTCACTTTTATTACGTGTATGGAATAAAGTATTTAAGTCATTGGGTTACCCTCTAATGGCCCAAATACTTTACATTTTAATTAAATCGTCGGGATATCCTCTAACGGTTCAATTAAATACCATAGCACTATGTTTTTGTTTAGAACATGGATTGAAAATAACTCGACGTTGGATCGAGGTTTGAGAAGAAGACTCGAGTTCACTTTTATTAAGTGTATGGAATAAAGTACTTAAGTCATTGGGTTACCCTCTAATGGCCCAAATACTTTACATTTTAATTAAATCGTCGGGCGAACCTCTAACAATTTAATTAAATACCATAACACTATGTTTTTTTATTTTTGTAGAAAAATTGATTTAGAAAAACAAATCGACGTTGGATCGATTTTTATTGAAAGTGTTTTAAATGCTTGGTGAATGGAGAAAGAATAGGATCGAGATAATTGTAAATCACAAGTAAAATCGACAAAGCCCATACAAGGTGGCCAACCTAAGTATAAAATAATTAAATTACATGTGTACTAGCAAAGTGGGCTAGTCTACTATAACGACTAATTGGAACAATTAATCGAAATAGGCTCCTTTGTAAGAAGGCCGAGGATCAAGCGTACATGTGTGCATGTGTGGTCATCGCGACGCTTCGTAGCTTTGTCGACTTACGGGTTTAAAATGATTCACAATTATTAGTTTAAAAAAAGATTTTTTTGGTTTTGTGTAAGTGACAGTTAAATTAAAATAAAATAAATGTTCACTGTATAATTATTACAATATTTGTTTTTTGGGAGAGGGATACATGAATTATAAAAGGGAATTAAACGGTAAAATAAAATAGAAAGCGGTAAATTAATTACAATGCAACAAGGGGATTGGGATACAATTTTTCGAATGGGGATAAAGATAAATTAAAGAGAAACGGTAAACTTAAAAGTATACAAACAGAAATTAAATACGGCGACACTTAAATATCGATTATTGTATTTTATTTTATTAATTAGACTAAACTATAAATATTAATTCTAAGAAATAAATATAATTCGAACTTATTATGAATTAATATATAAATTATAATAATAAAAGTAATATGTATATAGTATATATTTACAATATTAAATATAGGAAATAAATATAATATGTATATTTACAATAATAAATATAAGAAATAAGAATAATATGTATAATTAAATTTACAGTATAAAAATAAAATACAATGTGTTTTAGATACACATTACTAAATATTAAATAGTAGCATAAATTAAATAAACAGCATATGTAAAAAAAGTGTATATAAATGCAAACAGTAAAAAATGTATGTTTGAACCACATCCTTGAATGTCTACACAAATAGAAAACATGTTAGTAGCATAAGTGAGAAATAAAAATAAATGAAATGCAATTGCAATATAAACATGGCTAGTAGGCAAGGTATAGAATCAAGATCAAACTTGTATGAAATAATATGTATTATCAAACAAACTTCACAATCCGAAAACAAACATACATGCATCGCCATGAATCGAATCATAAGTTATATATAAAATGCAACCACAAATTTTATGGATTTAAAGTCTAAAACAAACTTAAGACACATCCCAAATCATTAAAGATTGAAAACAAATATCATACGCTCATATATTGCAACTCAAATAGACTTCAAAGCACGAACCAAGTTTTTTAGAATTAGGCCATAACTCCGAAAATTGAACAGCAACACCAAACACACTATAATGCAACCAACTTCAATTGAATAAATGTTCAACACAAACGAGTTCACAATGTCGCATAATTGATCTTAACATTCCAAATTTAAACCAAATGTACTCAAATGTCACGAAAAACTCCTTCAAAATGACACTCAAATTTTAGCACAAGTCAAATATTAAAATGTTAACACTTTTAATACAAGTCAAGAAACAAGTTTATCACTTTTATCAACATTCGAATGTTAATACTTTTATCTAAATCAAGAAACAAGTTTATCAACCGGATATGTTTTAGACAACACGGTATTACCAATTTAACATGAATCAATTTTAAACATAATGAAATGCCTTGTTATCATACACTTCTATTCAAATTAAACTAAAGCGACACATGAAGGTTATCCACACGGACTATCCGGCATAATCAAACGAAACAATAAACACAAATTAGTGAATAAAGGTATCTTGAAGATTACGAACGTGAAGACTCTTGATTTAAAAGGCTGGAGCAGTGAGCGTTGAAGAATGAGAGGTTGCGGCTGTTGGGAAAGCTACGAGGCGTCGTGGTGAGGCGGTGGTGTTGGAGAGGAAACAGCGGTGTGAACCGGATGGAGGGAGCGGTGGGTTCGGCAAGGACCGTGTGGTGGCAAGATTGTCGATGAGAGAGCGATGATATAGAATGCGGCGGTTGAGGTTTTGTTTGGTAACAAGTGGAAGACGGAAGCAGAGGGTTCGGCAAGGCAGAGGAGAAGAAGCTATTACGGTGAGATGATGTTTGGGATAGCTGTTAGGGATGGTGGTGGCCGGGCCGGTGTTCTGATCGGTGGAGATCGGTGGTGGGTTGGTTGCGGGCGGTGCGGAGCTTTAGGGAAACAGGGGATGGATGGAGCGGTGAGTTGTTAGCGAGGAGGAGAGGGAGTAGCGACGAGGAGATGAAGCGGTGGTGATGGAAGTGGACGATGGGGTTTCGTGAGTGAATGAGGGTTCGGTGAGGTACAAAGCGGATGGAGGTGAGCGGAGCAGAAGGAGATAAGGGCAAGGAAGGTTACGGTGAGGGCTGTGAAGATGGTAACGGTGAAACAACAAGGAGGCGGAGGATGAAGGGGTGAGAGTGGCGGAGAGAGATGATAGGGATACGGAGGCGGGCAGCGTGTTGATCTTGTTTAAAGCAACAAGGTTGAGAAGAGAAGGTGGGAGTTAAGAACAGGTTGTGAAATAGAGGCGTAATGAAAAGTGTTGTTTGTTCTGATAGCCGTTTCAATTTTTTTGGTCCGTCTCCCCCCATTGGTCTCCAATTATAACACATATATATTACAAAAATTAGGTTTAGCTATTTTTTTTAAAATGCCTAAAACGCCCTTTATATCAAATGGGCCACAAAATGGATTGAGTAAAAATAAACAAGCCCAATAGTATTTTTATTTGATTTTTTTTGGAGATAAAAATGGACACCTAAAATTATCAAAAATGGTAAAAGTTCGGACAATAAATTATCCGAAAAAAATAAATCAGTACATTAAAATAAACTACGGGTATCAAAGATTAAAGAAAAATTATCAAAATATTTACAATTGAAATAAAATGATAACAAAGAATACCCGGCTTTAAAACGCTCACGGTTAAAAACGAGACTTCAAAATGTACCGAAAAATTAGGGAGAACACATTTTCATGATCTACGCGACACGTAGATTCATAAAGATGAGTAAAAAATGAAAACTTGAAATATTTTCTCCGCTAATTTTACGCACGATGTCAATTGCTTTTAACAGTCTGTTTAAAAAAACCGAAATATTGATATCATCGACATGTAAATAAATTAAAATAATGCAATAAACAGGCCGAGAGGTAAATATAAATGAACTAAAATAACGAGTATTTTACAATTATAAAACGATGCAAATATCGATTTAAAGCGATTTTTGATCAATTTAAATCTGACGAAATTATCTTGAATGCAATGTGTGAATGACTATTTTTTTTTATAAACAAAATGCGAGTAGAAAAAACATCAGGGTAAAATTTGGGGTGCAACAGTTGCCCCTATTTAAATATCTTCAACCAGATGATATGAAGATGATCAAGCTTCATATTATCGCAGTGGGAGATAGTTAAATATCAACAAAAAAAAACCCAAAATTTTTCCCTGAGATGCGATGGGTATGCTGTGGATAAAATATAATGAGAAAACGTTGAATGCAATGTTTTTTTTTTACTTTTTTTTTAATGATGTATGATGTGAGACAAACTCTGCGGGGAAAACATCGAAGACATTCAGAAAAATCATTGAATGAACTTCGGAAAAATATTCGAGCATATTTAGAAATGCATTGAATATACAGGAAACAAAACATCAGAGACATTCAGAAGGACGTTGAACGGACTCTGGAACACATCATCGAAGACATTCAAAAAAATCATTGAATGAATTTCGGAAAAAAATTCGAGTATATTCAGAAATGCATTGGATATCTGAGAAGCGAAACATCGAGACATTCGGAAGGACATTGAGCGGACTCGGAACACATCATCGAAGACATTGGAAAATCATTGAATGAATTTGGGAAAAAGATTCGAGTATATTCAGAAATGCATTGGATATACAGGAAACGAAACATCAGAGACATTCAGAAGGACATTGAACGGACTCTGGAACACATCATCGAAGACATTCGGAAAAATCATTGAATGAATATTCGGAAAAAGATTCGAGTATATTCAGAAATGCATTGAATATACGGGAAACAAAACATCATAGACATTCAGAAAAATCATTGAACGGACTCTGGAACACATCATCAAAGACATTCAGAAAAATCATTGAATGAACTTTGGAAAAAATATTCTGGTATATTCAGAAATGCATTGAATATACAGGAAACAAGACATCTATTTTGGTAGGTACCAAGTACGTTGGATTTTGACTGCAAGGTAAGACAATGACTGTAACAAGACCTCGGGAAATTCAAATGAGGATAAAACACTCTTGCTATGCATGATTTTGTGATGCATGATATATGAATGATCTATGCATGTTATATGTAATGCAGACGTTTATGACAACGAAGATTGACTCTTTTGTGGAGGTAAGATGGGAACTCTGATTCCTCAACACAGAGAACACTACCAACTCTGCTTGGAGAGAAAATGTCTTGAGAAACGCTTCTAACACACTTGTGAACTGTATCGAAAACGATGATCCTTGGAGGAAAAACTGAAGCGCTACTCGGGGATTTCTCCAAATTAACTGATTGTTGAGGATAAACCGATCATGGCTTCAACTCTTGAAAATAACTGAGGGAAAGGAGTGCCCCGGTATAAGTCCTGAAAGTGATCTTATGATTAAAACAATCCTGAGCATGATTTGCGTTGAGCAACAAATCTTGAACTAATTCACAGTAGGATCTGGAAGATACTTGCCCCCTGATTAGGATCACTGACCAAGTTTCCTAACAGTTTGGACTTCCTTGATGAGGAATGCTGGTTTGCAAGCAAAAATTGTTTATTCAAACATGGTAAATTTAATGCAAAGTTCATACAAAAGTTTTGAAATAAAAATCATTTTAAGAATGATGTAGTTGCTGTATAGAAAATGAACCACTGGTTAAGACACAGAGGTTTGGAAATTTAAATGTGAAAGAAAAGACAAAAGTATGGATATACCAAGACAGTTGATTTGCAAAAGACCTTAGGAGTCATATTACGCAACCTCGTTGTAGTATGCTTTCAAAAGAAACCTGGCTTCAATTAGGTCTTTTGAGGGTTGTAGTGTGGTCTGGTTCACGGTTTAAGAAACAAAGGATAAAGGCTCAAAATTTATTTGTACCCGACCCAATCTTCGTGACGTTCTTCAGTCCTACGCTCAGTTAAATTAGATTGTGCATTCAGGTTCCAATAGATTTTGGACAGTACAGTAATAGGAATGATGATGGCTCAGAAGTTGACAAATATTCTTGAGATTGCAGTCACTTCTTTTTTTTTTTTACAACATTTTGCTGTTTGAGGACTTTGGTCAACTCTTTTTTTGAATTTTGTCATCCCTAACTTTTGCTTAAACCGTTCCACTTAAGATTACGGTAAGCGGAATGCCCCAATTTTTTGCCTAAGTTTCCTTTTTAATTTTAACTTGGCGGCTTTTTCTTTTGATATTTTTTGAAAGACAGTGACTGCTTGACTTAATGATTACGGGGAACCATCATCATCATTTTTAGACTTGAGGAGCATCTTCAACACTTCTTGATGTGTGCGAAGGAAACTGATTGAATACAACCTTTATTGAAAGGCGTCTTGAATGAGTGCACATCCGAATTAACTGAGAACTACCCTGCCCCGAGTAAAAAATGCGGGTTTTTCGTATAGAAAGAAACTCCAACTTCTAGGCTCGAAGGGGTTGACAAGGGATTAACTTCCTTATTTCTCCGGTGTTTGGGAATTAAAACAATGCCTGTATATCATCAGCAAAGTTTTATTCAAAAGCATACCAACAACAATTATGGGTATCTTGTTTTTATCATCCTCCCTCCAATCTTTGCAAAAACAAGAGTTTGGTAAAGAAATTAAATATGGAATGTATTTTTTTTTAAAAGAAAGCAGTAAATAAAGATTATTTAAATCAAAACAGTGCAATGCTCATTTCATTAAAATTAACTTGAAATTACAAACAAGATTTGAAAGCAACAATTTAACATAAACAAAAGGAAAATGCAAATTGGAAAAGAAACATGGCCTAGTGACTAATCAGTTACAAGGATGAGCTGTCCTGTCTGAAACACTGGCTTTAGGAGGTGACTTGGGATATTCTGACCCGTCTTCAGCCACTTTTTCCTGGCAACGGGTTATTGATAACATTTGGCGGAGGATCCCCGAAATTTATCTCCTGTCTTCTGATTAGATCTCGAACTCTAGCCTTTAGTGCATAGCAACTTTCCAGATCATGGCCGGCAGCTCCTTGATGGAACTCACAATGAAGATTAGACCTGAATCCGACTGGGAGAGGATCTGGAGGAGTTAGAGGTCTAGTTGTGATTAGACCTAGCTCAACCAAATGAGGATACAATGCAGTGTAAGTCATTGGAATAGGGTCAAATTGAGTCCTACTCCTTGCATTGCGGTTCTGATTTTGTCCACCAACCTGATGTTGGGGAATATGGATTGGTTGAGCCTTGACTGCAGGAGTGACAGCATCTACCTGCGGTTGGTCATAGTATTGAGGCCTACGGCGAGGTCCTCCTCTTTCAATCGAGACAACATTAGTTTCAACTTCTTTCTTCTTTTGGAAGTTTCCGAAGGATTTCTTGGCACCGCTAGAGGATTCGCCAGCAATAGACACTTTTCCTCTCTTGATTCCCTCTTCTAGCCTTTGGCCAATAGTCACCAAATCTGTGAAGCGAGAGGACACACTACCAATCATCTTCTCCCAATATAAAGGAGACAAGGTATCCATAAACAAACCAGTGAGCTCCTTCTCAGATAAAGGTGGTTCAACTTGTGAAGCCAGCTCTCTCCACCGTTGAGCGTATTCCTTAAAAGATTCCTTATCACTCTGAGACATATTTTGCAATTGTGATCGGGAGCCATGTCAAGATTGTAGTGGTATTGTTTCATGAAAGCATTAATCGGATCCGGAAGCATTGAATATGGTCTTTCTCAATTCCATATACCATTTCAAAGCTCCACTCGGTATCTTGGAAGCGATGGATAAGAAGCTTTTCATTCCTCGTATAAGCAGACATTTTCCTGAAGTACATCAACAAATGACTTTTTGGACAAGTGTGCCCCTTGTATTTCTCGAAATCAGGAGTTTTGAACTTATGAGGCATAACCAGATCAGAAACCAAACACATGTTCTCTGCAGCAATACCAAAGACATCGTTGCCTTCCATAGCTCTCATCCTTCTTTCTAGAGTCTGATATTGCTCGCGGACTTCTTCAAGTTCATCAAAATCTTCTTGACTCACACTTCGTGGAGTGTCAGCACGGTAATCAAAGAGAGGGTTCTCATAAGTGACTTGTGCAGTAGGTTGATGCACAAAAGGTCGATGAGGAGCAGTATGCATGATCGGTTGAGGCTCGGTGGCGGAGCACGGAAAGCTGATCGGGAAGACTCGCCAACCATTGGAGTAGTTGCAGTAGGTGGAACGTAATTTCGGGGTAACCCAAATTCTGGCCAAGTAGTAACTGGCATTTGAGAAGATTGAGGATCAACAACAGCAGCTGAGACTTCAGAAATTATAGTCCTTTGAGGTTGCTCACCTCTGGCGATCAAAACTTGCATCATTTCAGTAAGTTTAGTCATGCCTGACTTCAACTCATCGATTTCCATTCGGACTTCTGCATCGTGTTGCTCTTGGAATTCCATTCTTCTCTTGACGTTGGCTCTAGTTCCGTGCTTGTGCAGAGGAATCAGCTTGACAGCAAGTCAACAACTAGAGATGGAGACAGACGAAATGAGTCTTGACGACTTGAATGTCTGCATGAAGTATGCGAGATGGATGCAATGAAATGTAATGTCATTAATGCGGAAGATGTGATGAAATGAAATGTCACATACACAAATGGAATGCAACATAATGATAATATGAGTTCACGAAATGTGAAAGCGGGGATGGTACGGTCAAACAACTTAATTAGGTGGGATCCTATGATAGGATGACTTTAAGTTTTCTACCCAAATTCCCCATGGGACAGTTCTAAAGTTTTTGGCTAAGTGTTTCTCGGAGTCTCAGATCCCCTTTTAACAAACAATATCATCACGCGAGAGGCCTACATGGTAATAGTATTTGGAAAAGTATACCCCAAGAAACAGCTCTTAACGGGATACTCAAAATCTTGAGTGGTCGGTCCAGGTTTGGATATCATAAACAAACTTAGAGTTATAGGTCATTTGTCCAAAGATTGATGTCCTGCGCTATCGCGGTCCAACAACCTCCTTAAAACAACCAACTCTAAGCCGGAGTCTTCGCTTCGGGCCAACAAGACAATAGAGTCAGGTGGACCTAGGCTACGCAACCCCTCTATTCCTAAAAAGGTGACCTAGAAGCCTGGGTAGTGGGCTTATCTATGCATCAATAATCCCATCAAGAATTCCCACACAATGGATATATAAACAAGATAATAAATGAAGCATAGAAAAATAAATAATTGAAACATAAACATAAGATAAAGTACAAAGAAGAAAGTAAAATAAAATAATAAACACACAACCACACATTGAACTAAACTAGGGTTAACTCGCTTGAAAAATGTCCCCAGTGGAGTCGCCAACTGAAGCAACTCGATTTTTTTCAAAAATCATTTTAATGAATTTTCAAAACAATGAGTGAAATCGCCACCTAATTTTATTTGTTCTAAAAAAAAGAACGGGGAAATATAGATAAAACCCATGAGAGATAAGGATAAGACAGTCTACAAAATTAAGAGATATAGGTTCGGGAGTTGGTTATGCAAGGGGAAGGTATTAGCACCCCTCACATCCATCGTACTCGATGGTACCCATTTAGTTCAAAGTGTGGTTGTGTGTTAGTGTGAAAATTTTACGATCTTCTAAGTTTTGAAATGAGAAAGAAAGAGAGGAGAAATGTTTTTATTATTTTTGAGTTTGGCACGGTTTCAGAACCGTGTGCCTACGTATTCCCTCGTGCAATGAGAAAGTCAAAACTCCGTAGTTCTTCTAGAAAATGTTTGTTTGTTGATTGATTTTAAATGAAAAGACAAGTCGTCATTTTTAAAGGAGAAGACTCGTCTAACGTCCACAAGGTGTGATAAAGAATAAAGGACTACGCACCAACATGAGGGAGGGTTTGAGAACACCTCTAGTACTCAAGTGGAGAAGTCGAAAACCTTGGGGAATAGAGGAAGAAGCATCTCAATTATAAATGAATCATGTCTAATCTTGAAAAAGGGTTTAAAGGTAAAGGGTGCTTGGAGCGCACAAAAGATATTGAATGTGTTGGAATTGATTTTAAATTGTGGATGACAAGTACCAAAACGTTGGGATATCCTCTAACGATTCAATACTCGAGATTGGTGATTGAGGTCAACCGATCATCTCTCATCCAAAATCTTTATTATGAAAAGAGTGAGGTGAAACAAAGTTCACTTTTATTACGTGTATGGAATAAAGTATTTAAGTCATTGGGTTACCCTCTAATGGCCCAAATACTTTACATTTTAATTAAATCGTCGGGATATCCTCTAACGGTTCAATTAAATACCATAGCACTATGTTTTTGTTTAGAACATGGATTGAAAATAACTCGACGTTGGATCGAGGTTTGAGAAGAAGACTCGAGTTCACTTTTATTAAGTGTATGGAATAAAGTACTTAAGTCATTGGGTTACCCTCTAATGGCCCAAATACTTTACATTTTAATTAAATCGTCGGGCGAACCTCTAACAATTTAATTAAATACCATAACACTATGTTTTTTTATTTTTGTAGAAAAATTGATTTAGAAAAACAAATCGACGTTGGATCGATTTTTATTGAAAGTGTTTTAAATGCTTGGTGAATGGAGAAAGAATAGGATCGAGATAATTGTAAATCACAAGTAAAATCGACAAAGCCCATACAAGGTGGCCAACCTAAGTATAAAATAATTAAATTACATGTGTACTAGCAAAGTGGGCTAGTCTACTATAACGACTAATTGGAACAATTAATCGAAATAGGCTCACTGTAAGAAGGCCGGATCAAGCGTACATGTGTGCATGTGTGGTCATCATGACGCCGTAGCTTTGTCGACTTACGGGTTTAAAATGATTCACAATTATTAGTTTAAAAAAAGATTTTTTTGGTTTTGTGTAAGTGACAGTTAAATTAAAATAAAATAAATGTTCACTGTATAATTATTACAATATTTGTTTTTGGGAGAGGGATACATGAATTATAAAAGAAATTAAGGTAAAATAAAATAGAAAGCGGTAAATTAATTACAATGCAACAAGGGATTGGGATACAATTTTTGAATGGGGATAAAGATAAATTAAAGAGAAACGGTAAACTTAAAAGTATACAAACAGAAATTAAATACGGCGACACTTAAATATCGATTATTGTATTTTATTTTATTAATTAGACTAAACTATAAATATTAATTCTAAGAAATAAATATAATTCGAACTTATTATGAATTAATATATAAATTATAATAATAAAAGTAATATGTATATAGTATATATTTACAATATTAAATATAGGAAATAAATATAATATGTATATTTACAATAATAAATATAAGAAATAAGAATAATATGTATAATTAAATTTACAGTATAAAAATAAAATACAATGTGTTTTAGATACACATTACTAAATATTAAATAGTAGCATAAATTAAATAAACAGCATATGTAAAAAAAGTGTATATAAATGCAAACAGTAAAAAATGTATGTTTGAACCACATCCTTGAATGTCTACACAAATAGAAAACATGTTAGTAGCATAAGTGAGAAATAAAAATAAATGAAATGCAATTGCAATATAAACATGGCTAGTAGGCAAGGTATAGAATCAAGATCAAACTTGTATGAAATAATATGTATTATCAAACAAACTTCACAATCCGAAAACAAACATACATGCATCGCCATGAATCGAATCATAAGTTATATATAAAATGCAACCACAAATTTTATGGATTTAAAGTCTAAAACAAACTTAAGACACATCCCAAATCATTAAAGATTGAAAACAAATATCATACGCTCATATATTGCAACTCAAATAGACTTCAAAGCACGAACCAAGTTTTTTAGAATTAGGCCATAACTCCGAAAATTGAACAGCAACACCAAACACACTATAATGCCCAACCAACTTCAATTGAATAAATGTTCAACACAAACAGAGTTCACAATGTCAGCATAATTGATCTTAACATTCCAAATTTAAACCAAATGTACTCAAATGTCACCCGAAAAAACTCCTTCAAAAATGACACTCAAATTTTTAGCACAAGTCAAATATTAAAATGTTAACACTTTTAATACAAGTCAAGAAACAAGTTTATCACTTTTATCAACATTCAGAATGTTAATACTTTTATCTAAATCAAGAAACAAGTTTATCAACCAGATATGTTTTAGACAACACAGTATTACCAATTTAACATGAATCAATTTTAAACATAATGAAATGCCACTGTTATCATACACTTCTATTCAAATTAAACTAAACTGACACATGAAGGTTATCCACACAGACTATCCAGCATAATCAAACAGAAACAATAAACACAAATTAGTGAATAAAGGTATACTGAAGATTACCGAACAGCAGCGAAGACTCTTGATTTAAAAGCTGGAACAGAGCTGAACGTTGAAGAATGAGAGGTTGCGGTATTGGGAAAGAAAGCTACGTCGTGGTGAGGCGGTGGTGTTGACGGAGGAAACAACGGTGTGAACCGGATGGAGGAGCGGTGGGTTCGGCAAGGACCGTGTGGTGGCAAGATTGTCGATGAGAGGCGATGATATGGGAATGCAGGCGTCGCGGTTGAGGTTTTGTTTGGTAACAAGTGGAAGAGCGGAAGCAGAGGGTTCGGCAAGGCGGAGGAGAACTGTTCGGCGGTGAGATGATGTTTGGGATAGCTGTTCGGGATGGTGGTGGCCGGGCCGGTATTCTGATCGGTGGAGATCGGTGGTGGTGGGTTGGTTCTGGGCAGTGCGGAAGCTTTGGGGAAACAACGGGGATGGATGGAGCGGTGAGTTGTTAACAGCGAGGAGGAGAGGAGTAGCGGCAGGGGAGATGAAGCGGTGGTGATGGAAGTGGACGATGGGGTTTCGAGTGAATGAGGGTTCGGTGAGGGTACAAAGCGGATGGAGGTGAGCGGACGAAGGAGATAAGGGCAAGGAAGGTTACGGTGAGGGTGTGAAGATGGTAGAGGTGAAACAACAAGGAGGCGGAGGATGAAGGGGTGAGGTGGCGGAGAAGATGATAGGGATACTGGAGGCGGGGCAAGCCTGTTGATCTTTGTTTAAAGCAACAAGGTTGAGAAGAGAAGGTGGGAGTTAAGAACAGGTTGTGAAATAGAGGCGTAATGAAAAGTGTTGTTTGTTCTGATAGCCGTTTCAATTTTTTTGGTCCGTCTCCCCCCGTTGGTCTCCAATTATAACACATATATATATTACAAAAATTAGGTTTAGCTATTTTTTTAAAATGCCTAAAACGCCCTTTATATCAAATGGGCCACAAAATGGATTGAGTAAAAATAAACAAGCCCAATAGTATTTTTATTTGATTTTTTTTGGAGATAAAAATGGACACCTAAAATTATCAAAAATGGTAAAAGTTCGGACAATAAATTATCCGAAAAAAATAAATCAGTACATTAAAATAAACTACGGGTATCAAAGATTAAAGAAAAATTATCAAAATATTTACAATTGAAATAAAATGATAACAAAGAATACCCGGCTTTAAAACGCTCACGGTTAAAAACGAGACATCGAAATGTCAGAAAATTAGGAGAACACATTTTCATGATCTACGCGACACGTAGGTTCATAAAGCAGTGAGTAAAAAAATGAAAACTTGAAATATTTTCTCCGCTAATTTTCGCACAGTATCGAATTGCTTTTAACAGTCTGTTTAAAAAAACCGAAATATTGATATCATCGACATGTAAATAAATTAAAATAATGCAATAAACAGGCAGAGAGGTAAAAATAAATAAACTAAAATAACGAGTATTTTACAATTATAAAACGATGCAAATATCGATTTAAACGATTTTGATCAATTTAAATCACAGAAATTATCACGAATGCAATGTGTGAATGACTATTTTTTTTTATAAACAAAATGCGAGTAGAAAAAACATCAGGGTAAAATTTGGGGTGCAACAGGTATTCTCTCCAGATATCTCTCCTCCAAAAGACACCGCGACTCCAGCTCGCATTCCAGCTATTCAATCCCTTTCCAGCTAGAGGAAAGAACGGTGACTCGTCACCTTTCGATCGAGTACCAAAGGAAGTTCGAAGACACCTCAAACAAGAAATGGAGAAGATAATCAAGAAAAGTGACTACAATGTTGTGGAACAATTGGGAGAGACTCCGTCCAAGATCTCCATGCTTGCTCTTTCTTGTGCTCGAGGCTCATGCTAGCCTGGTGAAGTTTACGAAGAATGCTCCGTGCCTCAAACACTACCAGACCAGTTTGAAATTTGTATTGCTAGCACTGCGAAACGGCCTAACTACGATCTTGATTTGACTCCTTAGGAAGAAACACAACAAAGCCTTGCACATCTCTATTGAATGCAAGGGCACTACATTATCTCATGTTTTGGTGGATACGGTTACACTCTGAATATCCTTCAGAACGCTTTTGATCGACTTAATGTTGAAGGGTTGGTTACGAAACCGGTGACATTATTGTGACTTTTGATGGTTCTAAGCGAGCGATGCTTGGAGAGCTCACTCTTGCCTATAAAGTCGGTTCCCGGACTTTTGACTCCACATTCTTTGTCATGGACATCCGTCCGACTTACTCTTACTACTTGGGCCCTTGGATACATGGGCGGTATTACCTACCTTGCATCGAAGTGAAGTACCGGTGAAAGGGAAGGTTGTTACGTGTGCGGTGAAGAAGAGTATAGTGGGTCATCTCGATCATTCCGATACCTCGAGATGGAAGGAGAATTCTTGAGACTCCCTGTCGAGCTTTTGAAACAATACCCGAGTCATGCTGTTGACTCTCCTGTCCTCTGATTCATAGCTCCTCCTAGGATGGCCTCATGAAAGATGCTCAAGTTGTTGAAGAGGTAGTACTATTTGGGGTCGGCTCCCGATCTTCCTTTCAAATTTGACAAGGCTGGTTTAGGCTTCACCATCAAGGGTCGAAGATGATACGCAACATGCTGCCAACTTCCTTTCGCATCGGCAGTGGAATCCATGCTATAGAAGGCAGCGACAACGACTTCGACATCGGCAAGTGGATCTTCCAACTCCGGACAAAGGCTCGCAATTGGAAGACCGAAGACGTCATACCAATCTCCTTTAGTCGGGAGTAATTGCTTTTGTTTTGTTGCTTTTCGTATTTCTTTATGTTTTGAACAATAAACTTTGAAAGCCGATTGCCTTACAGGGGCATCTGGCTCGTTCACGAGGTTATTATCATCGTTTGCGTATTTTCATTCAATAAATTTGTTGGACTTTTGCATTCAATTGTTTGTTTTCTTTCTTTTACTTTATCACCCTTCGCTATGTGTTTCTTACACACCCCGTGATACAACTGCAGAATCACTCGAATCTCGTTAATATGACTATGCTATTGCTAAATATGACCGATAATCCGATCTACCAAGCCGAAGCGAAAGTGAGGAAGATTGTGAAGTTCCGGAGAACTTGCGGGCCCTCTGACAAGAGGAGGCGAGTTATCTGACCACCGGAGGCGAGTTGAGGTTGTGAATTTGGTCTTGACGAAGACAGAAGAGATCAAGATAGGGCGGGTCTTGAGAGCAGTGTTAAAGAAAGGTTGGTTCGGATGCTACGAGACTACATTGAGGTTTTGCTTGGTCATACGAAGACATGCGAGGTTGGACATTGATATTGTAGTGCACGATTGCCAACAAAGAAGGTTTTCTCGATGAAAGCGAAGGTTAAATCGCATGCGTCCGAGATGTCGAGAAAATCACGGCCGAAGTCATGAAGCAGTTCAATTTGGTTTCTTAGTCACCTCTTATCCCGATGGGTTGCAAATGTGGTACCCGTACCTAAGAAGGATGGCAAAGGTACGAATGTGTGTGGATTCTGAGAGATCAGACAAAGCAAGTCCGAAGATGATTTTCCACTTCCTCATATTGATGTTACGGTTGACAACACCGCTCGGCATAAGGTTTTCTCCTTCATGGATGGTTTCTCGGTTACAATCGGATCAAAATGGCTCCGAAGACATGGAAGACTACTTTTGTTACACGGTGGGGCACTTTCGCTACAAGGTTATGCCGTTCGGATGAAGAATGCGCGCCACTTGTCAGTGATGCTATGGTGACATTATTTCATGACATGATTCATCACGAGATAGAGGTCTCGTCGGCGACATGATAGCTCGATCCGGTGAAGAAGAACATCTAGATCATTTGCGAAGCATTCAGCGGTGAAGAAGTCTGATTGAGGAGAATCCCACAAGTGCACCTTTGAGTCGGATCCGTAAAACTCTTAGGGTTTGTTGTCGGTAATAAAGGTATTGAGGTTGACCACCTTGAGGTTAAAGCTATTCGAGATGCGACTCCCTTGCAGAAGGAAGTCGGGAGGTTTCTTGGGCGATTGAACTACATTGCAGTTCATTGCACATCTAAGCGCTACTTGTGAGCCAATCTTCAAGTTATTAAAGAAACATCAAGTAGTGGAATGGAATGGCGATTGCGGATCGCTTTTGACAAAATCAAGGAGTACCTACTGAATCCTCATATCCGATGCGGCTGTAGAAGACCTCTTATCATGTAGTTGATAGTGTTAGAAAATTCAATGGGGTGTGTGTTGGGGCAACATGGCGAGTGCAGTCGAAAAGAGCATGCAATATACTACCTTAGCAAAAGTTTACCATTGTGAAACAAGATACTCACGACTCGAGAAAACTTACAGGCGCTTTAGCTGCTGACTAAGATAGTATATGTTGACTACACTACTTTATTGATTTCGAGATGGATCCGATAAAATACATATTTGAGAGCTCTCGGGAAGAATAGCAAGATGGCAAATGATCTGTGAATATGACATCAGTACACTTCTCGAGCGATCAAAGGTGGCGATGGCATTTGGCTCATCAAGCCGTAGATGACTATCGATCTATGCGGATTCAATTTCTAGATGAAGATGTTTTACTAGTCGATTCGAAGAACCGGGCCGAACGAAGGACACGAACAAGGATCCCGATGGACCATGGTCTTTGATGGAGCCTCAAGCACTTGGCAATGGCATTGGCGCCATTATCACATCCTAGTGAACACACCTTTCACAGATTGTGTTTGATTGCACGAATAACATGGCGAATCTGAAGCGTGCATCATGGGTATCAAAGTACGCTATTGACTTAAGAATCAAGTTCTTACAAGTGTATGGAGATTGACTTTGGTGATCGATCGGATAAAGGCGAGTGGGATCGGCATTGAATCTCATTCCATATCGAGCAAGTTAGAGTTTGATCCTACTTGAAGAAATTACTTTTGATCACATTCCACGAGAAGAGAATCGGTTAGCGGGGCATTGGCTACTATGTCGTCTATGTTCAAAGTCGGATGGGACAACGAGGCACGGATCATCATTGAGAAGTTTGACAAGCCAGCATATTGTTATGAGCTTGATATAGAGAAACCTTGGTACTACGATGTGAAGAGGTATCTTGAGACTCGGGAATATCCAGCAGGGCATCATTAATGATAAAGTTCATGAGAAGATTTGCATCAAATTCTTCCTCGGCAGCATCTTATACAAAGCATACTTACTCCATTGTGTCGAGAAAATAGCGGTCGCATCATGGAAGAGTTACGCGCGTTTGGTACCCTCCGGTGGACACATAGCTAAGAAGATTTTGAGAACGAGGTTACTATTGGTCTACCATGGAAGGCGATTGTCATCATACGCTCGATCTTGTCACAAATGTCGGTTATCCGATAAAGTACGTACCTCGGTACCTCTGAGCGTTTTAACTTCCCTTGGCCTTTTGCATATGGGGGCATTGACATGATCGGAGAAATCAAGCCCACGACTTCCAGCGGACATTGTTTCATCCTTGTGTGTCGATTACTTTACCAAGTGGGTGAAGCGACCTCGTTCACATACATTACTAAGAATGTTGTGGCTCGTTTAATCAATAGCATTATTTGTCGGTATGGCACTCCTGAAAGGATTATCACGAGATAACGGCTCTAATCTCAACAACAAAATGATCCTTTGAACTACGCACGCGGTTCAAGATCAAACATCACAACTCTTCTCCTATACGGCCTAAGATGAGCAGTGCGATGGAAGCCGCCAACACAACATTAAGAAGATTATCTGAGAAATAGCGTGGCGTACAGGATTGGCATGAGATGTTACCATTTGCTCTTCATGGTTATCCTTTTCAATACGGACATCCGCGAGACAACCTCTCTAGTATCTGGTATGGAAGCCGTCTTACCCATCGAGGTTGAGATACCTCGAGCAGTCCTCAGGAGTTAAGCGAAGGCGATTAGGTCGGACTACGCCTTGATTAACGATTGATGAGAAGCGACTCGCGTCCATCGACATGGACGATTTATCGAGAAGCGAATGATCGGCATTTAGAAGGTCAAGCACCGAGTCTACCAGTCGGTGATCTAGTAGTCAGCGCATCATTCTTCCAGGTGATCCAGGGCAAATGGACTCCCTATGAGGACCATTTGTAGTCGAGCAGTATTTTTAAGTGGACTATGATCTTAGCACCATGGATGGTGAAGACTTCCAGCTTTGAGCAGGACATAGTCAAAAAATACTAGCATAAATAGACCCGCTGGGTTGAACCCTAGACAAAATAAGGGCATCTGGAGAACCAAAGGTTCGGGCAAAGTTAAGGATATATACAAACATGTACACGGAAATCGAAAACACGAAAAGGCGGCTTGGGCAAGAAAGGGTATCGGTAGACTAAAAACAGAAAGGCGGTCTAAGCAAAGTTAGGGATTTAAGCGTCGACTATGTTTCTTCCAATCACTAACTTCGGACTCTGTCGACATTCAAGATTCAAATGGCGAAGACCAATCTACTCACTTTCTCTTGACGTGAGGAGATGAGATAGTCGAAATATGAGTACTAGCATAGTTGGAACTTGAGATTGTTTCCGCATAGCTTTTTACTTTTCTTGTGTATAAACAACTTGGCCATCATACCTTTCAAATAGCATAAACTTCTCTCTTCTGATTTACGTTGTTGTTATTTGCAATAAGTCCAACGTTTGTTTTGAATGACTATCGCATTTGACAATAAATCTAATCACAAACATCGAAAAGTGAACATACAAAGTACTTACTACAGGCTCCGGGGTTGGGACTGACGGCGAAAGTCACCAAAACATTCCCCAGAGCATGATCCCCTTGAGGTGTCACTCGCAACCTGACTTCAGCGGGCAAAATCCTGACGCAATTCTACTCAACTAAGCAATGGTACATCGGTCTCAGCGGTAACACCTCACCCGGTCAAGGTATTTATCCCGGTGGGTATTTCTCGATCCTTTCCTTTTTCAGTGGCGGTATCAGGACGAAACTTGGTCGGATAGTGCACGAGGAGAAACCATCTTCATCTCCCACTGGGATTACGCGGATTCTGACCCTTCCAGCGGGTCTCCGGCAACTACCAATTGCTCTCCAGTGAGATCGGTGCTCGAGAATCCCAGATGAAACACCTCCACAGAATTCCCCAGCGGGATCTCCTCATAATCCCCAACGGATCGCCTCCCGGATTCTCCTCGGCGAGTGCAGTATGAGATCTCCAACAGGCCTCTCAGTCTCTACCTTCCTCAGCAATATCTGGGCCCAAGACTTGGTCGGATAGTGCATCGGGAGAATCTGAGTTTCTTTCTTCTCTTTCAAGCGGGGTTCTCACTACTCGATCCCAAACGAGTCAAAATCTTGAGCGGAACATCCGCATCTTCTTCAAGATGGATATGTTTTAAAATACCACAACATCTATCATTCATTCATTTCTCATAAAGTCATAATTCATGCATATGTCATTCATGTACCTTCATGCATCATACTTTGCATAAAACTAAATATTCTATCAAAGTTCCTCTTGTTTCTCCAAAGCAGTTATGATCCTTCGGCCTTAAACGGGTCGGATTAAGCCCGAATCGTGGGAAAACTATCTGAAAGCGCCCTTGGTTGTCCTCCGACGCCTGGTCGAGTTAAGCCCGAATCGGCGGAAAACTATCGAGGCCGCCCTTGGTTGTCTCAGAGCGACTAGTCGAGGATTAAGCCGAGATCGGCGGAAAACTATCCGAAAGACCGCCACTAGTTATCCTCTCAAGAGCGGTGGATCAACACCGATGCTAGCAGGAAGATATCCACATTTTCCAACTACGATGTCGACGCGAAGATTTATTATGATCCTTTCTTATTATCAGCAATGACTCTGAGTTTAGCGTGCGACTCGGTTGCCTTGGATGGCATCTTAAGCCCGTCTCCGTACTTGTCATGATGCTTCACTTTCGAGAATCTTTGCATATATGGTTAAAATCAATGCAAACCAATAACTTCATTCAAAAATGGACAGAAGTCTAACGTCGACTCCTCGAGATGGCATCTTAAGCCCGTCTCAGTACTCCTTCGAAGCGACTACGAGGCTGGCGTCGGCTCGTTCCGGCATCGATTTTTCAGGATGGCATCTTAAGCCCATCCCGTCAATTCTCCTATCGACATTCTCGAGTCTAGCGTCACGACTCATCCCCGTGTATCCACTTCTCGAATGGCATCGTAAGCCCGTTCGCATCGTCCACCAGCGGTGCAAATTTTCGGGGTGTACTCGGTGTTGATCATCTTCTACCTCGGTCACGAAGACAAGCGTGTCAATCTAACTCAGTACAAGAAAGATTGAACAGGGGCAGCTGTCATACCCCAAATTTGCCCTCCATACACTCGAGATTTCATACATCTATACTCGAGGTTCCTCGAGTTGATCGAACAAACTCTCTCTGGACAATCAACCAAACTAGGGTTTGGTCTCTCTCGATTCAAGATGGACTTCCAACATCTCCATGGTCTTACCTTCTCATATGCTTCAAAGATTCTCCATGTCGAGTTTTGAAAAACGGATCAAAGTTTCCTCGAGACGATTGCTCGGATGGTTGAAAATCGGTTGTATTGGACAAAAAGTCAACTATGGTCAACATACGGTCAAACTTCATAATCTTGGGTCAACATCCTCATTTGGAAGTTACATTCATCATTTGATCAAGGGTTGATCATGATTCATCAAGAAAACTCAAGATTTGCTCAAAGTCGAACTTTCTAAATTAGGGTTTAGGTGAAAAGTCAATGAACTTTGGTGATCATAACTTTCTCATACTTTCTCAGAATTTTCCACCACCTCTTGTTTTGAAGGAAATTCAATTCTCTACAACTTCATGTCTCACAAGAATGTCCAAAAATGCTTCATTTGAGAGGTATAGCTGAAACATTCGAGGTCATTTTCAAAGTCAACAAAAGTCAACTTTTTGTTTTGAAGATATATTGAGCATGGAAACTACAATTGATATGAGACCAAAAGGTTGGTTAGAGGACTCTTAGAGCTTTCAAAAGTCCAAGAACACTCAAAAATGTGGAAAATTGAGCAAGATACACCATTCACAAGTTGGCGATTTTGAAGGAATGCCTGAGAGATACTTCTAAAAATCAAATTTTTTCAAAATGGGCACTTTTCTTCATCCAAACTTATTCCTCATACAATTAGGAATACCCAAGCCCAATGCCATGATTTTATTTTATTTTCTATTTAATTTGGAATTTATTCATTTAAATACAAATTAAATTTAAAAATAAAGTATAAAATCAAAATTAATTGCAAGATTGATTTTTTTATTCTTTCCTTGAACTTAAGCAACTCACAAAGGCCAGCAAATTTCGAAATTTGATAAAATGGCAAGATTGGATTGGAAATTAATCAAGTTTTGAATTTGATTTTGTACAATCAATTTTGATTTGCTTTGATGTTGATTGATTCTTGCCAAAAACCATCCAAATCCATCCGATATAAATATATGATGCATACCTATCAAGAAGAAACGAGAAAAATTGCCCTAAGAACCCTATTCCAAAGCTCAAAAACCGTGGTGCACAGTGGCAACCTAGTTCGGTCGATTTCAATCAATTTTGAGGTGTCAACACATTCCTTGACATCTCGAATCGATTGGACCTTCACTTTGCCAAAACCATCAAGTCGTGAAAACGAAATTGGTTTGTTCTTGAAATTTCAAAATCAATTCTTTCATTCATCATTATTAATGTGATTTGTGTTTGTTTTTGTGATCGATGATGTGTTTGACTTTAGGTGCTTTAATCAATTTCCATGGTAGGAACACGTATTGCCATTAGGGTTTCTGTGCCGTTTTAAGGTTTCACTGAAATAGGAAAAATTGGACCTCGAGACGGTACCATTGCATTGGAATGATGTTTCCAATCGAACCATGGTCTTAGATGTTATTTATATTATATGTATCTGTGTTTTGATTTTGCGGGGCTGTGGCGTCGAGCAATGGCCGTGAACTTTCAAATATTCAAAGCGAGGAGAGGCAGCGGATGGCGCGGACGAGGCGATCGGGAGGCGACACGTGTTATAACCTTTTCGCTCCGGATCTCAAAGCTGATGAAACACACATGTGGCGTAGTGGTAAAGGCGTGTACTATTGGTAGATGCTCTCATATCTCGATTCGATCACAGCCATGAAATTTCTTTACAAGTTTACAAATCTCATATTTTCATATTTTCATTACTTAATATTTTGCATTGTTTTAATTAATTTCATATTTTATTTATGCATTAAAAATTGTCAAAAATTATTTTCTTTTTGCATTTGTTTTCTGAAAATCTTTATTTAATTTATAAAATTAAAAATATAATTTGCATGCATATTTATTTTATTCATATTTTGCATTTAAATCACATTTAATTAGTTTAAATTATTAAATTGCATCCAAAAATCCCAAAAATTTATTTTAGCATATTTATATTATTTCCAGCATATAATAATTTTCTCATATAAAAATTTGTTTTGTAACATTTTTCTCTTGTTCGATTCATATCGTTATTTTCAGATTTCGTTTCCTTTTCTGAGGTTGACCCAATTCGAGACGATTCTTTCTTTATTATTTTTATTTTCAATAATGTAGCATCTCGGGATGTAATAGTTTAAATGGGATCATTATTTTCCATTTTTAAATTATGTATCTGCCCCAAACCATGTAATAGCGTGGGACGTTTACACTTTCAGCATCTTTACATTACGCATTTTAATT